>SJYT01022311.1:159277-183705 GCA_006410635.1 Cephalophus harveyi | reverse complement strand
TAAAGCTGAAACTCCAGTACTTTGGCCACCTCATGCGAAGAGTTGACTCATTGGAAAAGACTCTGATGCTGGGAGGGATTGGGGGCAGGAGGAGAAGGGGACGACCGAGGATGAGATGGCTGGATGGCATCACTGACTCAATGGATGTGAGTCTGAGTGAACTCCGGGAGATGGTGATGGACAGGGAGGCCTGGCGTGCTGCGATTCATGGGGTCGCAAAGAGTCGGACACGACTGAGCGACTGAACTGACTGACTGAAGGCACTGCTGCACCGCTGGCGGAACAAAGGACTGAGTGAATACCAGAGGAGAGCTAGCCGGCAGTGGACTGGTCCATCCCCCACCAGATGCAGGGAGGCAGGCTAACGGCAGCCAGAGCCGGAAAGGGGCAAGCTCGGCCCCAGAGAGGGCACTCTCTACCAAACTGCAAGCAGACTCCCAGTTGCTCAGCAAGTCTTCCTGGGATCCTGGATGGTTGACTTCCACCAGGAGGGTCTCAGCCTGAGAGCAGCTCCCCAGAGGAGACACACAGCACACCTGAGATGGCGCTCCTGCTGTGCATCCAGGAAACTGAGCCACTGGGATGGAGGAGGCGATAAGATGCACTGCGCTGGAGGAGAGTGCGCTCGCCAAGCACCTAGTTGCCTGAGCTGCTCGGACCTGGGAAGTGCACACAACCCAGGGCCCGCTTTAGACAGTTCCCCTGCAGAGCAATCTGGAGCCTGAGCAGTGTAGACTGGGAAAGCACACACGCTGTGAGCAGGGGCAAACCCAGTGTGGCCGAGGCACTGCGAGTACTTCCCACACACACCAGTGATATTTGTTTGCAGTTTTCCTCCCTCCCCACAGCAAGACTGAACAAGTGAGCCTAAATGTGGAAATCAGACACTGAAGAGACTTGCAAACAGAAGAAGCCAAAACAAACAGAGGGAACTGCTTTGGAAGTGACAGGTGCAACAGATTAAAACCCATAGTTAGCACTGACTACATTGGAAGGGGCCCATACATCTTGAGACAGAGAAGGCAATGGCAACCCACTCCAGCACTCTTGCATGGAAAATCCCATGGATGGAGGAGCCTGGTAGGCTGCAGTCTATGGGGTCCCGAAGAGTCTGACACGACTGAGCGACTTCACTTTCACTTTTCACTTTCATGCATTGGAGAAGGAAATGGCAACCCACTCTAGTGTTCCTGCCTGGAGAATCTCAGGGATGGAGGAGCCTGGTGGGCTGCCATCTATGGGGTTGCACAGAGTCGGACACGACTGAAGCGACTTAGCAGCAGCAGCAGCATTGATCTCGAGAAGTATAAGCTGGAACAAGGAACTATATGAAATTGAACTGACCCTACACTGCCTGCAACAGCTCCAGAGAAATTCCTAGACATACTTTTACTATTATAATTTTTATAATTTTTAAAATTTTCTTTTATTTTTAAGTCCTCTGTTACTCCCGTAATTTTCATTTTTATAACCTACTATTACCTTGCAAAAAAAAGACCCTATTTTTAAAGCAAACTTCATATATGTTTTTTGTAATTTTTATGATTTTGTTTTGTTTTTTAATATTGTATTTTTGAGAGTCTAACCTCTACTCTAGATTTTTAATCTTTGCTTTTTGGTACTTGTTATCAATTTTGTACCTTTAAGAATCCAATCTTCAGTATGCATTTTTACTTAGGAGTGTGATTACTGGCTTGATTGCCCTCTCCCCCTTTTGACTCTTCTTTTTCTCCCCTAGGTCACCTCTATCTCCTCCCTCACCCTTCTCTTCTCTACCCAACTCTGTGACTCTCTTTGGGTATTCTGGGCAGTGGTGAACACTTAGGGAACTGATTACTGGCTAGGTCGGTCTCTCTCCTTTTGACAACCCTCCCCCTCTTCTCCTCCTGATCATCTCTATCTCCTTCTTCCCTCTTCTCTTCTCTATGTAACTCTATGAGCCTCTCTGGGTGTTCCAAGCTGTGGAGAGCACATAGGGATATGATTACTGGCTAGATTACTCTCTCCCTTTTTGATTCCCGCCCTTCTCCTCCTGGTCACCTCTATCTCCCTCCTCCCTCTTCTCTTCTCCATGTAACTCAGTGAACTTTTCTGGGTGTCCCTCATTGTGGAGAATATTTTCCCCATTAACCTAGATGTTTTATCATCAGTGATGTATGGATGGAGAAGTGTTGAGGCTACTGTAAGAATAAGACTGAAAAACAGAAGCAGGAGGCTTAAGTTCCAAAACCTGAGAACACCAGAGAACTCCTGACTCCCGGGAACATTAATCGATAAGAGCTCATCCAAAAGCCTCATCCAAATAACCCAACTCTACACCTAAATCAACTAGAAAAGGAAGAAATGAAGAATCCCAGGGTTAGTAGAAGGAAAGAAACCATAAAAATCAGGGCAGAAATAAATGCAAAAGAAACAAGAGAGACCATAGCAAAAATCAACAAAGCTAAAAGCTGGTTTTTTGAGAAGATAAATAAAATAGACAAACCATTAGGCAGACTCATCAAGAAACAAAGGGAGAAGAATAAAATCAACAAAATTAGACATGAAAATGGAGAGATCACAACAGACAACACAGAAATACAAAGGATATAAGAGACTACTATCGGCAACTATATGCAAATAAAATGGACAACTTGGAAGAAATGGACAAATTCTAAGAAAAGTATAACTTTCCAAAACTGAACCAGGAAGAAATAGAAAATCTTAACAGACCCATCACAAGTACAGAAATCAAAACTGTAATCAGAAATCTTCCAGCAAACAAAAGCTCAGGTCCAAATGGCTTCACAGCTGAATTCTACCAAAAATTTAGAGAAGAACTAACACCTATCCTACTTAAACTCTTCCAGAAAATTGCAGAGGAAGGTAAACTTCCAAAATCATTCTATGAGGCCACCATAACCCTAATACCAAAAGCAGAAACAGATGCCACAAAAAAAGAAAACTACAGGCCAATATCACTGATGAACATAGGTGCAAAAATTCTTAACAAAATCCTAGCAAACAGAATCCAACAACATATTAAAAATACATCATGACCAAGTGGGCTTTATCCTAGGGATGCAAGAATTCTTCAGTATTTGCAAGTCAATCAATGTGATACATGACATTAACAAATTGAAATATAAAAACCATATGATTATGATTATCTCAATAGATGCAGAGAAAGCCTTTGACAAAACTCAACATCCATTTATGATAAAAAAAAACTCCCCAGAAAGCAGGAATAGAAGGAACATACCTCAACATAATAAAAGCTATATATGACAAACCCTCACTAAACATTATCCTCAATGGTGACAAATAGAAAGCATATCCCCTAAAGTCAGGAACAAGGCAAGGGTGCCCACTCTCACCACTACTATTCAACATAGTTTTGGAGGTTTTAGCCACAGCAATCAGAGCAGAAAAAGAAATGAATCCAGATTGAAAAGAAGAAGTAAAACTCTCACTGTTTGAGGATGACATGATCCTCTACATAGAAAACCCTAAAGACTCCACCAGAAAATTACTAGAGCTAATCAATGAATATAGTAAAGTTGCAGGATAGAAAATCAACACACAGAAATCCCCTGCATTCCTATACACTAATAATGAGAAAACAGAAAGAGAAATTAAGGAAACAATTCCATTCACCATTGCAATGAAAAGAATAAAATACTTAAGAATATATCTACCTAAAGACACTAAAGACCTATATATAGAAAACTATAAAACACTGGTGAAAGATATCAAAGAGGACACTAATAGATGGAGAAATATACCATGTTCATGGATCAGAAGAATCAATATAGTGAAAATGAGTATACTACCCAAAGCAATCTATAGATTCAATGCAATCCTTATCAAGCTACCAATGGTATTTTTCACAGAACTAGAACAAATAATTTCACNTAAAGAAACTAAAGACCTATATATAGAAAACTATAAGACACTGGTGAAATAAATCAAAAAGGACACTAATAGATGGAGAAATATATCATGTTCATGGATCAGAAGAATCAATATAGTGAAAATGAGTATACTACCCAAAGCAATCTATAGATTCAATGCAATCCTTATCAAGCTACCAGTGGTATTTTTCACAGAGCTAGGACAAATAATTTCACACTTTGTATGGAAATACAAAAAACCTTGAATAGCCAAAGCAATCTTGAGAAAGAAGAATGGAACTGGAGGACTTCACCTGCCTGACTTCAGGCTCTACTACAAAGCTACAGTCATCAAGACAGTACGGTACTGGTACAAAGACAGAAATATAGATCAATGGAACAAAACAGAAAGCCCAGAGATAAATCCACATACCTACGGACACCTTATCTTCGACAAAGGAGGCAAGAATATACAATGAATAGAAGACAATCTCTTTAACAAGTGGTGTTGGGAAAACTGGTCAACCACTTGTAAAAGAATGAAACTAAAACACTTTCAAACACCATACACAAAAATAAGCTCAACATGGATTAAAGAGCTAAATGTAAGACCAGAAACTATAAAACTCCTAGAGGAGAACATAGGCAAAACACTCTCCGACATAAATCACAGCAGGGTCCTCTATAAACCACCTCCCAGAACACTGGAAATAAAAGCAATAATAAACAAATGGGATCTAATTAAAATTGAATAACTCACTTTAATACACATAAAACAGTTAAAATTTTCAGTAGACAACAATAAGCAATTGCTTACCCTCTAAAGCTTTTGAAACTTATATCCACCAATTCTGAAATACCATATCATGTTCCTTAATCAGCAGCAATTAAATACTTTCACTGAAGCACTTACCTGAAACCAGATTACAAAATTTCAAAGACTCCTCACTGATACTATAAATAAAACTCTATCAAGGTAGTACTCTTCTTCAATGCAGTAAGCAATAAATCCAGCTTTGACTTAGAAATGTGTTTCTTGGGTTGTTTGGGAATCCAGCATCTGACAAAGCTTGCACACTTGTATTTTCTACTTCTATGTGAAAAATGATCTTTTGAAGATGAGAAAGCTACTTCAGTTTGTATAATTCTTAAAGAGCCATTGCTAACAGGACTTCAGTGTAATGTAGTCCTAATACTCATGTCTACTGCAGCTCACATTTGCAAATTATTAATGTAACTTTTTGTGCCATAGTTTGATTTATATGTTTAACTTCAAAACAGGATTCATAATAGGTAGAGAGTATTTTATTATCACATTATCTTTATATTGTAACCACAAAGCTGATACCCAGCAACATATTGATATATTTTCCAAGGTCATGAAGCATGTAAATAGAAGAGCAAGGACAAACCCAGGTGTTTGGGAAACTGTATCAGTTTTAGTCTACCTCGAACAGGTGGTAGGTATGATTTTCCATCTGTGGAATTAGTCACCCACGAAATTACTTTTGTCCATTTAAAATATTTGATCATTAAAAAGATAGACTCATGTGTTACAGGAATAAAATTTAAGAAACCTCACTTTTATATTAAAATGTCTCCTCCAGGGACATCATGTCACTTCTGACATGACTACCAATCAGGCATCTGAAACTTTCTCAATTGACTTCCTACTTAAGATATTTAAATACTAAGATAAGAAACCCATATGTTTAATCAATTTAATTTCCTATCTGATGGAATTATGTTGTTTGTTTTGGAAACAATGAAAACTCATTGCAAAATAATTTTAAATGCAATCAAGCTTGATTATATCATTTGTCCCCATTAGGTCAGGATTCTTACAATTTGCCAAAATTAATTTTTAAGGAAATCGTCTGGATGGCAGATGGGCTCTAGGGGAAAGAGCAACTCCTGGCCGTAAGATGGGCTTCAGGGCAGCCAGCAGCAGCAGTGAGGCCAGGGGGACCTCCTCTCCTGGGCATCATCCAACATTATCTCTAGCCTTCCACTGACACCCTTCCAGCCATTCCAGCAGGACCTTTGCTTTGACCCCAGGTCTCACACCCCATGCACAGTGAAGGTTTACTCACTCAACAAGGACTAGCAGTGGGACAACCAGGGCACTGTACATGTCATCCAGCTACATGGAGTGGCTGAGGGGCATATTCCTGCTATTCAGGGCCTGACAAAATGTGGTCCACTGGAGAAGGGAATGGCAAACCACTTCAGTATTCCTGCCTTGAGAACCCCATGAACAGTATGAAAACAATCATGCTAGAAAACAGCAAAATACACTTACCTTAAATTAGAAATTGGAGCAGCACTGCCTAGAAAGTTATAAAATTTTATAGTCATTAAATTTGGATAGTTTAAATGAAGGGGAATGAACACTAGTTATAGCTATTCTTAACAGTAAATCTTTCTAAACAATTTTTAAATAAAGAAAACTTATTTTGACAAGATAAGATGAGATAATGAGTAGGCATACAGGTAAACCAACTATAGTTGAGAAGGGGAGAATTAAAAATGAATGGACACTGTAATATTTAATTGTATCTTCATATGTGTCATGAGTATTCCAGCTTATATTTTAACTTCTTAAATGTGTAGTGTTACAATGGCACCACCTGGGACTTGATGATAACTTAAAATGTAGCTGCTCAAACCAGAAAATTGTTCAATACAAGATGTCTCTGTCAAATGAATGCATCACTAGGGTTAACTTGAAAATGATTTGTGTTGTCAAATGACAGTCTAAGGAAAGAATATCTATTATCCATTAGTATAGCGAATAGAAAGAAACAAGATAAATTACAAGTCAGAAAAAGATTCAGTGACAGTAGTCAGTAGGTAAAATGTTCCTTTTAAGATATCCAAACTGTTTAAAATACATTTTTTCCTACAAAAAGAGGGTAAGAGTACCTTGGAGAATTGCACTCTAAATGCCTTCCTCATAAACTCTGAACATTTCTTTGGCATGATCAGATTGAAACATCTGATCAAAATGAAACATTAAAAATGAAGCATCTCTGGACAAATAAGTATTATTTTTCCTTCTGACCTTTCTCATTGTGGCAATTGAGTATCACAACCTGAAAGGCAGCGTTTAGGCTAAGTTATAGTCTAGATTTAAATCACTTTTTTTCCCCCCAGCAAAGCATTTCCCTTACCTCCCAAGAATGAGAGATGACTCTTCTATGGCTCACAATACAGACCTACTAATGAGCGACAGGACTTGCTGGTAGCTCAGCAATAAAGAATCTGCCTATAGTGCAAGTGTTGCAGATCTGGGTTCTATCCCTGAGTTGGGAAGATCCCTTGGAGTGGGGCACGGCAACCCACTCCAACATTCTCGCCTGGAGAATCTCACTGACAGAGGAGACTGGTGGGCTACAGTCCACAGCTTCACAAACAGTCAATTGCAAGTGATTGACTGAAAATTTCACTTTACTTTCACTTTTCTGTGATTAAGGTAAACAGATATATCATCTTTGTTTCTGAACACCTGGAGTTCCAGAGTTATCTCTTGTATATACCAGGCATGTGCCACTTCTCTGCTTGGAGAATGATGAGATTAAGGACGTTTCCACTTCTGCTTCCTTCAATTCAGTTCAGTCGCTCAGTCGTGTCTGACTCTTTGCGACCCCATGAATCGCAGCACACCAGACCTCCCTGTCCATCACCAGCTCCCGGAGTTCACTCAGATTCATGTCCATCGAGTCAGTGATGGCATTCCAGCCATCTCATCCTTGATCGTCCCCTTCTCCTCTTGCCCCCAATCCCTCCCAGCATCAGAGTCTTTTCCAGTGAGTCAACTCTTCGCATGAGGTGGCCAAAGTACTGGAGTTTCAGCTTTAGCATCATTCCTTCCAAAGAAATCCCAGGGTTGATCTCCTTCAGAATGGACTGGTTGGATCTCCTTGCAGTCCAAGGGACTCTCAAGAGTCTTCTCCAACACCACAGTTCAAAAGCATCAATTCTTCGGCACTCAGCCTTCTTCACAGTCCAACTCTCACATCCATACATGACTACTGAAAAAACCATAGCCTACAGTAAACACTTATGGCAATATATAACAGATGATTCCAACATATAGGACACCAGTAAAAGTTTAAGTACATTAACAGTGTCTAACCTAGAAGCTCTGTCCAGATATTTTAAATTTCAAAAAACTTGAAACACTATTTATTTATTAACAACTATACTTATCCATCTCAGCCCAGAGGGTCCTGCTTTCCCTAGTGTATAGAATGTGATTCCTTGCATTTTATATTGAGCAGCTTAAAGTGATTTGAAACAAGTAATGAGAATGTTCCAGTCCTGCGAATGGAAAAAATATTAGATTGTTAGTAAAAGCTTAAGCCACTGAAACAATTGTGCTATAAAAAATAGCAAGATTTAGGCTAATCCATTGTCTTGGTTTTTAATTCAGCACCATAGACATCATGATTGTGTAATTCTTTTTCTGGGAGCTGTATGTTTAGCATCATTCCAAACCATCACCCTACAGATGACAGTAGCTGTCTCCACACAGTGTGACAAAATGAAATGTCCCTAAATCCTGCAAAATGATGCCCGGAGAGCAATATTTTCCTTAATTGAGAATTCCTAATGCAGTGTTAGATATAAAAAGAGACAGAGTTTGATAATTTGCCCTGTTAGGCCTATCTAATACAAAATATGTAGTCCAAGGCTATATGTTTTGCCAATTTTTAGTAACAGCTTATTAAGCAAAAATCTTACAGCAATGTACCTCTCTTGCAACAGACAAGTGAAATAAATAGGTAATAATTGATTTTACGTATTTTTACCTATTTGCCACCTTGATTTTCATAGATTTTTATTCTCAACCATTTTCTTATTGCTTTCTCTGCAAAGTATTTGTAGAAAAGATTCAGTTTTAAAGCAACATAGCAAGCATGAATAATTATAGCAGTTTTGACTTTAACGATGGCCAAGTCTGAAGGATTTATAGTTAGGAAAATCAGAAGAGTAGTAACTCCAAAGTCTTTCATCAGCAGAATTCTATTAAAACTTGGCAATGTATCTTGTTAAACACCTGAAGGTCTCCATTGCATTGTAAGATGGAGCCTCTATAGACAGAGATTTGCACAATGAAAAATTAGTGAGGAAGACTAAACTTAAATGAGAATGGTTTATCCCATAGTTTGCCTTTTTTTATATTTAAAATGTATGCAAAACCAAAATTAAATAGCTACATATACATATACATTTGTATTAGATTCACAGTGTGAAACTTGAGATCATTATCTTTTTTTTTGTTTGTTTGTTTCCCAGTGCTTTAAAATTTGCCACATGTGAATGTAATTGAAACCTCATTAAACATGCCTTTATGTAGTAATCGTTATGATCTGATATATTTGACAGATATTCTCAAGTCACTTTTTTCAAATACCGTGTGGAATTGCAAATATCCATAGTGACTTATACCTAGAAAATATTGATAGATATTTGTTTTACACAAATGGTTGATACGTGGAGTGAACATTCCCAGGCAATAAACTGAAATAAATTAAATGATCTCAGAGCCTACTTGGCTGTCATCACCAAGTTATGAATATTTTGGTTGTAAATAAGAGAGAAAAAAAAAAAAAAACCTACTCAAACCAAATTAAGCCAAAAATGGGAGTGAGGAGGGCAGTTCTTGGATCACAGATCTGAATGATCCAGAAATGATTCAGGCAGTGCTCGATCCAGTAGCATATATATATTGCAACCAGAGCCCAGCTTTTCTGTTTTGCTCCATCTCTTGTAGTGTTGGCTTCATCTTCAGGCTCCATGCTCAGCCCCCACCACATTGCCGGCTCTCTTTTTCACAACTGACTGCGGTTAGCAGCAAGCTCCTGACCAGCTACATTGTCCAAGAGAAGAGGGTGGGTCCCCTCTGATTGTTTCTGCATGGACCCTTAGGTATCCAGTCTCTTACTGGGCCACATTTGCTTATGAGTCTTTCTGTAATCAATCATGGTGGGCAGGGGAAGAGGGGATTGTGACTGGCTTAATTTCATCAGGACCTGGCCATGGAACATGGTGTGAGTCAATGCTACCTGGACCGCATGGCGTCAGAGGAAAGGAGAGAGGAGTGGTTCACCACTGTGGTCTGGGGACACTATTAGGCCGTCAGTTGCTATCTTTCTATCACTGTCTGGAGAAGGTTACCTAAGAAGCTTCATATTGTGCTGCAATCAGTCCTTTCCTTGTGTTATAAACCCCAGGCTCCAAGATTTTTCTTATCACATAACTGATGCCTCCTTTTAGGGCATCTAGGGTTCCAGTGTTCTTGCCTGGAGAATCCCAGGGATGGGGGAGCCTGTTGGGCTGCTGTCTATGGGATTACACAGAGTTGGACACGACTGAGGAGACTTAGCAGCAGGAGCAGCAGCAGACGTATATTTTGTCCTTAGCAGGGGCCTCCTTCTTTTGGTAGATATAAAAGTACCTCTGATTCAAAGATCTCTAGCTACAAAGTTAAATAGTCTGTGTTTCACTTTAAAATGTGTACTTAGCTCTTTTACTCTCAAGTACTCCAGCAAGAAGTGTACCTGTCTACAAGCTGCAGAATTGCCTTGACTACCATCATCATCATTTTCACTGTAGACAATGGACTAGGCACATTGCATATTCTACTTTACTCCAGTCTTGGAAGACACCACTTTTTAATCCTATACACATTTCAAGGCCCAGTTTCAGGTCTTTTTCCTCCAGGAAACCTTCTATAATCACCCTTACCCTTAGGAACATCTTCCTTGGGTAATCTTTTTTTTTTTTTTAACTTTATTTTACTTTACAATACCGTATTGGTTTTGCAATGCATTGACATGAATCCATCACGGGTGTATATGAGCTCCCAATCAAAGATCATTATCTTTGAATAAATCTTATATATACAATCAATCAACTAACTGATTTATTGAAGACCTAATAATTTCAGGTCATTATAATAGATACTGTTGTTGGGGGTGAGGGTAAGGAGAGTGAAGATCTTAAGAAATTAGATGATAGAATCCAATTCCAAATTACACATAGAATGTTGAAGTAATGGCAAATGTGTTTGAAGATAATTTATACTGGCCTTTACCATTCATTATCAAATATACATCATCCAAAATTCTAAAAAGATGGCTGATATGAACTTTTAAATTTCTTTTCAGTAAATATTGCTTAAGAAAATAAATATGATCATTGCACATGATCTGTAATCATGATTATGTATCAGAAACTTCACCTTTGTTATCCCCAAAGTATTTGACTTACCAGGTTTAAGAATTCCTTTATTTATATGTACAACATAATAAATACAGGCAATTGGTTGTATATGTGTATATATATCGGAGAAGGCAATGGCACCCCACTCCAGTACTCTTGCCTGGAAAATCCCATGGACGGAGGAGCCTGGAAGGCTGCAGTCCATGGGGTCGCTGAGTCGGACACGACTGAGCGACTTCACTTTCACTTCTCACTTTCATGCATTGGAGAAGGAAATGGCAACCCACTCCAGTGTTCTTGCCTGGAGAATCCCAGGGACGGGGGAGCCTGGTGGGCTACCGTCTATGGGGTCACACAGAGTCGGACACGACTGAAGTGACTTAGCAGCAGTGTATATATATATATATGTAAAATATACTGTATAAGTACGTATATGTATATATTTTTACATTGATCATCTAGGTTACTCCATGCACAGTAAATTGCTAAGTGCATAAAACCAGGCTCTTAAGGATGTTGTTTTTAATGAATTCAGTTAAACAGATTTGCTTATAAGCATAAAACATTTTTTGAATATGGGGTGTTTCTCCATTATTATCCAGATTTTTAATTAATACTAAGTCAAAATTTGTTCTATTAAGGTGCCTATTAAGGAGATTGTTTCAGGATTAAATTGTATTGCTCCAAACTTTTATACATTATACATTTTCCTTCTCAAGATATTTAAGAATGACAACAGAGGTCTATAAAAAGAGACAAGATAATTATTTGAAAGAAAATTAAATGACCAGGGAATAGAGTAATAAATGAAAAATTGACCTCTAATTTTAAAATGTCATCTGGTTCTGACCAGGAGCCCTTAGCATATTCTTTCCTAACTTTTCATCATATTTTATATAGAAGCAATATAATAGATGAAAACTCACATCACTGACTTAAACTAAGATGAGCTCCAAATCTATCATTAAAGTTCAGTAAGGCTCAGAAGACAGTCTACCTGCATTAAACACTGAGCAAAATGTCTGTCAGAAACTGGAAAGTAGTTAACCCTACTTTCTCCTCTGTCTACCACTTGAATAATAAACACAAATTCTTCAAAGTAGCCCATTGCCCTGAAATCTATTCCTGGAACAAATGGCCTTTTTCCATCAGAAAACTACCTTCCTTATCTCTTCACATATTCATACTTAAGTCAGTTAGAACAATATATGGAAACTTTCAGAAAACATGTGCAAGTGTCCATTAAGGACCACAGATGTATCACAATTTAAATGGTATAATTTTTGCAACTTCCACAAACAAGAAAAAAAATAATGAGAATTTTGGTAAAGAATTGTGGTGACATAAATTTTTGATTTACAGAGGTATTCAGAATTAAGCAGTAGGACATATCTGTATTTCAGACTTACAGAATTACATTAGATCAAAGGTTGCTATCTGAACTTGGAACTGGCATAAACTCATTAAATATCTACTTATCATCCCTCTTGATCTAATAACAGATTGGATCTTTACTTACTAATCAGGAAATTGTGACAAGGGCAATATTCAAACTCTTGCTTATTAGATGAAATTAAGGCAGAAGTTTTATTTTACTGAAAGATGAGAAAACACATAAAATAACTAACAATGTAAAACATTTTAAAAAATCAAGATAGATTGAAAAAAAGGCACATTACCACACATCCAGTAGAAGTAAATAACAACAAAAAAATACTTCAAAAATGAAAGACTCCTGATTATATAAACTAAAAAGGATTACTCACATTCAAAGAAAAACATTGAGAAATATATCTTGTTTCCCTATAGCTTTAAAAGCCATTATTAATTACAAAGACAAATTCTTTAAGATACTTAAGCATTTTTAAAAAGTAGATCAAGTTGCCCCCCACCCCAAAATCAAAAACACCTCAGCTGGTGTCAGACTTTTGATTATCACTCCATTTTGGGAATTAGAAGAGATCTGCCACAAGTTCATAGAAGTGGGTTGTTACCTTGCCAATCATTTTTTATATAGCAATGTTATCTTTCAAGTATGAAATCAACAGAAGTGAATTTCTTACATAGGCAAAAATGTGCCTTTCATGCGATAAATTCTCAAAAGTGACCTAACAGAGATCCAACCAGTTCATTCTGAAGGAGATCAACCCTGGGATTTCTTTGGAAGGAATGATGCTAAAGCTGAAACTCCAATACTTTGGCCACCTCATGCGAAGAGTTGACTCACTGGAAAAGACTCTGATGCTGGGAGGGATTGGGGGCAGGAGGAGAAGGGGACGACCGAGGATGAGATGGCTGGATGGCATCACGGACTCGATGGACGTGAGTCTGAGTGAACTCCGAGAGATGGTAATGAATAGGGAGGCCTGGCATGCTGTGATTCATGGGGTCGCAAAGAGTCAGACACGACTGAGCGCCTGAAGTGAACTGAACTGAATTGAGTGCCAAAGAATCGATGATTTTCAACTATGTTGTTGGAGAAGACTCTTGAGAGTCCCTTGAACTGCAAGGAGATCCAACCGATCCATCCTAAAGGAAATCAGCCCTGAATATTAATTGGAAAGACTAATGCTGAAGCTCCAATACTTTGGCCACCTGATGCCAAACACTGACTCAATGGAAAGATTGAAGGCAGAAGGAGAAGAGGACGACAGAGAATGAGATGGTCGGATGAAATCACCAACTCGATGGACATGAGTTTGAGCAAACTCTGGGAGTTGGTGATGGACAGGGATACCTGGGCCTGCTGTAGTCCATGGGGTCACAGAGTGAGACATGACTAAGTGACTGAACTTAAATTAACTGATAATTGAACAACAATAACTTCTCTCTTTTCTCTCTCTTTCTTTACTTATTTGTCTATTCATTTTTGGCTGCAAAGGGGTTGCATGTGGAATCTTGAGTTCACTGACCATAGATCAAACCCATGCCCCCTGCACTGGAAGTGTGGACTCTTAACCTCTGGACTTGCAGAGAAGTTCCTACTTCTCTTATTAAAAAGCAAGTACTATTTTAAAAATTCAGCTTATATACATAAACATAATTGCATTTAAAATTAAGCAATGAAGTTGAAAAGTATCTGAAAAGTTGGCAGTAGTTTTATGTTTTTTTATATTCATCTTTTTTAAAAAATGAGTTTTATTATATGTATGCATTTTCATGATGAAGATGTGTATGGGAAATCACAGAGTTCTTGACATCAAAATAATATTCTCTAAAGTAGTTTATATTTAATTTTTTTAAAGTTAAGATATGAAAGCAATAAACTCCAAAAAGCTAAAAAAAATTTGAAGAATTTGTAAACATATAAAACATACTTATAATACATATAATCATTACATTAACAAGGACTTCCTTGGTGGCCCAATGGTAGAGAACTTGCCTGCCAATGCAGGAGAGATGGATTTGATCCTTGGGTCAGAAAGATCCCCTGCAGAAGGAAATGGCAACACACTCCAGTTTCCTAGTCCCCGAGTCCCACAAACAGAGGAGACTGGTGTGTTACAGTTCACGTGGTCACGAAATAGTTGGACATGACTTAGTAACTAAACAGCAACGACAAATGCATTCACATCTATATCATATGTACAGCTCAAGCAACTTAAACTCTTCATTATCCAGATAAATCTCTCTTTAACCCTCATTCAATAGTCTCCCACCTAATGTAACTCTTATCCTTATTTCTTCAAAAACGTCTTTTTTTTTTAACTTCATGTCTATGAAATTATTCAATATATCCTCTTCCCTCTCTTCCCTTCTTTCTCTTCTCTCTCTCTGTGTATACACACACACACATAAATTCACATACAAGTACAGTGGTTCAAAGTACACCTGAGTTGCATGGAACATATTTTTTTTGTAAATGGTTGTGTAGTTGTCCATTGTATGACTGCTGCTGCTAAGTCGCTTCAGTCGTGTCCAACTCTGTGTGACCCCATAAACGGCAGCCCACCAGGCTAAGCTGTCCCTGGGAGTCTACAAGCAAGAACACTGGAGTGGGTTGACATTTCCTTCTCCAGTGCATGAAAGTGAAAAGTGAAAGTGAAGTCGCTCAGTCTTGTCTGACTCTTCGCGACCCCATGGACTGCAGCCTACCAGGCTCCTCCGCCCACAGGATTTTCCAGGCAAGAGTACTGGAGTGGGTTACCATATTCTTTCTCTTCTCTCTCTCTGTGTATACACACACACACATAAATTCACATACAAGTACAGTGGTTCAAAGTACACCTGAGTTGCATGGAACATATTTTTTTTGTAAATGGTTGTGTAGTTGTCCATTGTATGACTGCTGCTGCTAAGTCGCTTCAGTCGTGTCCAACTCTGTGTGACCCCATAAACGGCAGCCCACCAGGCTAAGCTGTCCCTGGGAGTCTACAAGCAAGAACACTGGAGTGGGTTGACATTTCCTTCTCCAGTGCATGAAAGTGAAAAGTGAAAGTGAAGTCGCTCAGTCTTGTCTGACTCTTCGCGACCCCATGGACTGCAGCCTACCAGGCTCCTCCGCCCACAGGATTTTCCAGGCAAGAGTACTGGAGTGGGTTACCATTGCCTTCTCCCCATTGTATGACTACTGCTAAGTCACTTCAGTGGTGTCCGACTCTGTGCAACCCCATAGACGGCAGCCCACCAGGCTTCCCTGTCCCTGGGATTTTCCAGGCAAGAACACTGGAGTGGGTTGTCATTTCCTTCTCCAATTCATGAAAGTGAAAAGTGAAAGTGAAGTCGCTCAGTCGTGTCCGACTCTAGCGACCCCATGGACTGCAGCCTATCAGGCTCCTCCGTCCATGGGATTTTCCAGGCAAAGGTACTGGAGTGGGGTGCCATATGATTGTAAATAAATTTCTTCTACTTTTAATGGACATCCGTTGTTTCCAGCTTTGGGCTCTTAGGAATACAGCTTCTTATGCTTGCATTTTATATTTTGAGTAAATCAGATTGTGCCATTGTTGTGTATGGTTGAAACTAGGCTGAGTTTCAGTATACCCTGCCAAACAGCTTTACAAAGTGATTCTACGAATTTGCACTTCTATCAGGAAAAATATTTTAAAAATCCATTTACTCTAAATGCTATTGGGACTTGACACTATCAATCATTTCAATGTTTGTTATTTTGGTGCATTCACAGAAAAGGCACATTATGGTTATTTGGTTTTTTTTTTTCTGATGGGTAATAATGCTAGATATATTACCATACATTTATGATGCATTTAGATATTCTTTTTGAAGTACTTGTTCCACTATTATGCCCATATTTAAATGTCTTCTTTTTCATATTATTTATATAGCTGTTTATATTTTTATTAATGTATTAGCACCTGTCTCTTATACACATCTCTCTAACATTTTCATAACTTGTCATTGAATTTATACTTTCATTTCTTTCTTCTTGCTTCTAAATCTCTGTTTCTGATATAAGTATAGTTCTATGGTTAATAGACAATCAGAGTTGAAGAGGACTCTTCTTCATGGGCCTAGTTCTCAGTAAAGGCACAAAGAAGAAGCTGAGGTCTTACCTATTGCAAAAATAAGTTTATTGAAGAAAGAACAGAAAAAACATAGAGATATGGAGTATTTTATGGTATATTAAAATCATGGAGATATGATCTTATCTTTCTATTAAGAGCCTTGCATTTCTTTTTGAAATGCTGATAGAACGCATTTAAACTTTAACGCTTTCATAGTTTGAAGTTGCTGCTAAGTCGCTTCAGTCGTGTCCGACTCTGTGCGACCCCATAGACGGCAGCCCACCAGGCTCCCCCGTCCCTGGGATTCTCCAGGCAAGAACACTGGAGTGGGTTGCCAGTTTGAAGTTAGGTTTTTAAAATGCTTTGCATACATCTCAATGACACATAACAAACAGATATCTGGGTTCGTTTTCCTATTGTCACTTTGGAGAATTATGTTCTTCAATTCCCAGGAAATCTGGCATCTCCAAACTTTTATTTTTTACTAGGACTTTATCCTGGCATCACTTTAATTGGCAGATATTTTGAGGAAAGAGCTTGAATTAATGTAACATTCACCTTGCTGTTCTTCACTAACTTTCTGGAATTAAACCCACCTAAGTTGGCACTATTTACCCTTGTAATTAACATAATTGCAATTCTAAAGGTTTAATGTAAATTCAACTCTAAAGTTAATTTGACCTGTTGTCTCTTATAGACTAGGAAGACATTTTTAATGGCCAAAAGTCCAGTAAAAATAAAAAGCGTGTTTTGATGGTTATGAAACGACTATCATAATGTCAAAAATACCTTAGGAGGATTATACTTAGTCCTCTAAGAATATGTGTTTCCAGTTAATGTAATAAAGTAGCAGATTATACTCTTTATCATTCTCCAGATAAAGTAAATTTTGGAAAAGGTGTTGAACTAAAATTAAGAAGTAAATGTGGAATGTGGATTATTGCACTTGGAGGAGTTTAAATAGTTTTGTTTTGTGTTTTCTTTATTTTCTTTTTATTATATTGGCTTGACTTCCCTGGTGGCTCAGATGGTAAAGCGTCTGCCTACAATGCAGGAGACCTGGGTTCAATCCCTGGGTCAGGAAGATTTCCTAGAGAAGGAAATGGCAACCCACTCCAGTATTCTTGCCTGGAAAATCCCATGGACCGAGGAGGCCAATAGGCTACAGTCCATGGGGTCGCAAAGAGTCAGACAGGACTGAGCGACTTCACTTTGCTTTCTTTCTTTGTTAGAATATACAATTAAGAGGACCTAGTTTCACTCACATATCTGGCTTGCCAGTGAGTTAAGTACAATAGAAACTTTTTTTCCTCCCCAGCTCTATCTTGTTTATTGTTCTATAAACAAGATATCAAGGTCCCCTGATAGCTCAGTTGGTAAAGAATCCAACTGCAGTGCAGGAAACCCTGGTTTGATTCCTGGATTGGAAAGGTCCACTGGAAAAGGGATTGACTACCCACTCCAGTATTCCTGGGCTTCCCTTGTGGCTCAGCCAGTAAAGAATCCACCTGCAATGTGGATGACCCGGGTTCAGTCCATGGGTTGGGAAGATCCTTTGGAGAAGCGAAAGTCTACCTACTCCAGTATTCTGGCCAGGAGAATTCTATGAACTATATAGCCCATGGGGTTGCAAAAACCTGGACACAACTAAGTGACTTTCACTTTACTTCAGCACTTACAAAAAAACACAGGTGTTTTCCTTGAAGATTGCACAAGCAGTGCTTGAGAGAAATCATACCCAAACCACAACTTTTACTCTAAATGATATGATTTTCTCCACTCTATCTGAAGTATAAATGAACTTTTGCTTTCCCTGAATAATTATCCTCTTGTTCTTTTACGACTGTCTTCCCTAGCAGTTCAGTTGGTAAAGAAACCACCTGCAATGCAGGAGACTCTGGTTTGATTCCTGGGTCTGAAAGAGCCACTGGAGAAGGGAAGAGCTACCCACTCCAGTAATTTGGCCTGGAGAATTCCATGAACTGTACAGTCCATGGGGTCACAAAGAGTTGGACACAACTGAGTGAATTTTACTTTCATCTTCTTTTACTACAGGAGAATTTCTTTTTATTTCTCTGAATAATTTTGCTTTCCTTGAATAATTCTCTTTTGGTATCCTATCATTTTGCCTTTTCATAGTGTTCATGGGGTTCTCAAGGCAAGAATACTGAAGTGGCTTGCCATTCCCTTCTCCAGTAGACCACGTTCTGTCAGCCCTCTCCATGACCCGCCCGTCTTGGGTTGCCCTGCAGGCATGGCTTGGTTTCACTGAGTTAGACAAGGCCGCTGCGAGAGCCGGGCCGGCGCACTACGCGCGGCCGGGAGGAGCTGCCCCACGTCCGAGGTCGGGGCAGCAGCCTAGAGTGCCAGGCTGCGACGGCGCAGGAACGGCGGAGAGGAGCTACCCTGTGCTGAGGTCAGTGGCGGCCCGGGAGGAGACACCCGGCGTCCGAGGTCAGGGCGGCAGCTGGGTGGAGCTACCCCGCATCCGAGGCCAGTGGCGGCCGGGAGGCGACACCCCGTGTCCAAGGTCAGGGGCGGCCGGGAGGCGACACCCCGCGTCCGAGGTCAGGGCGGCGGCCGGGAAGAGCTGCCCGACATCTGAGGCCAGTGGTGGCCGGGAGAAGACACCCGGCGTCTGAGGTCAGGGCGGCAGCTGGGTGGAGCCACCGCGCATCCGAGGCCAGTGGCGGCCGGGGGAAGACACCCCACGTCCGAGGTCAGGGGCGTCTGAGGTCAGGGTGGCAGCTGGGTGGAGCCACCCCGCATCCGAGGCCAGTGGCGGCTGGGGGCAGACACCCCGTGGGGTCCGAGGTCAGGGCGGCGGCCGGGAGGAGCTGCCCCACTTCCGAGGCCAGTGGCGGCCGGGGGGAAACACCCCGCATCCGAGGTCAGGGGCAGTCGGGAGAAGCCACCTCGAGCTAGAGGCCAGGGGCGGTGACCCCGGGGAGCCACCACAAGCCCGAGGCCAGGGGTGGCAGCTGGGAGGGGCCACCTCGAGCCCGGAGCCAAGGGCGGTGACCCTGAGCCTGAGCCCGAGGCCAGAGGCGGCAGCTGGGAGGAGCCACCCACGCCCGAGGCCAGGGCCGGCAGCAGGGAGGAGCAACCCAAGGATCAGCAGGAGGGCCTAGAGGATCTATCCCACGTTGAAGGTCAGGAACAGCCCCTCGTCCAAGGTAAGGAGCCGCGGCTGTGCTTTGCTGAAGCAGCCGTGAAGAGATGCCCCACACCCAAGGTAAGAGAAACCCAAGTAAGATGATAGGTGGTGCAAGAGGGCATCAGAGGGCAGACATACTGAAACCATACTCACAGAAAACTAGTCAATCTAATCACACTAGGACCACAGCCTTGTCTAACTCAATGAAACCAAGCCATGCCTGCAGGGCAACCCAAGGCGGGCGGGTCATGGTGGAGAGGGCTGACAGAACGTGGTCCACTGGAGAAGGGAATGGCAAGCCACTTCAGTATTCTTGCCTTGAGAACCCCATGAACAGTATGAACAGGCAAAATGATAGGATATCAAAAGAGGAACTCCCCAGGTCATTAGGTGCCCAATATGCTACTGGAGATCAGTGGAGCAATAAGTCCAGAAAGAATGAAGGGATGGAGCCAAAGCGAAAACAATACCCAGTTGTGCATGTGACTGGTGATAGAAGCAAGATCCGATGCTGTAAAGAGCAATACTGCATAGGAACCTGGAATGTCAGGTCCATGAATCAAGGCAAATTGGAAGTGGTCAAACAAGAGATGACAAGGGTGAACGTCGACATTCTAGGAATCAGCGAACTAAAATGGACTGGAATGGGTGAATTTAACTCAGATGACCATTATATCTACTACTGCGGGCAGGAATCCCTCAGAAGAAATGGAGTAGCCATCATGGTCAACAAAAGAGTCCGAAATGCAGTACTTGGATGCAATCTCAAAAATGACAGAATGATCTCTGTTCGTCTCCAAGGAAAACCATTCAATATCACAGTTATCCAAGTCTATGCCCCAACCAGTAATGCTGAAGAAGCTGAAGTGGAACGGTTTTATGAAGACCTACACGATCTGTTAGAACTAACACCCAAAAAAAAAGATTGTTCTCCAGTTTGTGGGTTTTCTGCTTGGTGGCTCTTTGGTGGTGCTAATGCCGACCTCCTCCAAGAAGACTTGTCCCACATGCTGTGCCTCTGAGGTCTGCTGCAGCCAGAGCCCCCTTCTCCACGGCAGGTCATTGCTGACCCGTGCCTCTGCAGGAGACACTCAAACACTCAAAGGCAGGTCTGTCAGGCTCTTGTGGAGGTAACTGATCCTTTCCCTGGGCCCTGGAATGCACAAGGTTTCGTTTGCACCCTCCAAGCTTCTCTGACAAGTACACAGTTTGATTCTAAACACGATTGCACCCCTCCTACTGTCTTATTGGTGCTTTTCCTTTGCACTTGGATGTGGGGCATCAAAAACAAGACTGGAAGCTGACTGTGGATCAGATCATGGACTCCTTATTGCAAAATTCAGCCTTAAGATGAAGAAAGTAGGGAAAATCACTAGGCCATTCAGGTATTACCTAAATCAAATCCCTTATGATTATTCAGTGGAAGTGACAAATAGCTCCAATACTTTGGCCACCTGATTGGAAGAGCTGACTCATTAGAAAAGATCCTGATGCTGGGAAAGAATGAAGGCAGGAGGAGAAGGGGACGACAGAGGATGAAATAGTTGGATGGCATCACCAACTCAATGGATATGAGTTTAAACAGGCTCTGGGAGATGCTGAAGGAGAGAGAAGCCTGGAGTGCTGCAGTCTGTGGGGTCGCAAAGAGTCAGAGATGACTGAGCGACTGAACAACAACAAAAGGGATATTCATCTTCCAGAATAGAATGAGGTAGCCCCCAGCACAACGTAGGGCAAAAGGAAATGTAAGGATCTCTTGCTTTGAAAAAGCAGTGGACTATAGGGCAGTTCTTGTGTTTTTTCACAACTGTTGAAACAGCTGGCTCCTTTATACTCACTTAGCCAGGGATTTTGCAGTGTTTTGGGCTCTCACTTAAAAAGCCTGAGATCACTGCAGGGACTGCCACTGAAAAGCTATGAGGTAGAAAGAGCTTTTGGCTTCCACTATCATTGGGGCTAGCTGAAATCTAGCTACAACCTCTCTGAAAGCAGACATCATGGACTTTCTCCCCAGGGTGTTGTTAAGAAGCCCTCATCTCCTGATCACTGTGGGACCCTGCAGGCAGTGTTGGGACCCTTACAAATGTGCACAACTTTATACACTCTGCAGCGGCTGTGTGGCGCAGGAGCGGCTGAGAGGACCTACCCACATCCAAGGTCAGGAGCAGCGGCTGCGCTTTGCTGGAGCAGCCGTGAAGAGATACCCCACACCCAAGGTAAGAGAAACCCAAGTAAGACGATAGGCGCTGAGAGAGGGCATCAGAGGGCAGACAGACTGAAACCACAATCACAAACAACTAGCCAACCTGAAGACACGGACCACAGTCTTGTCTAGCTCAATGAAACTAAGCCATGCCATGTGGGGCCACCTAGGACGGATGGGTCATGGTGGAGAGGTCTGACAGAATGTGATCAATCAGAGAAGGGAATAGCAAGCCACTTCAGTATTCTTGCCTTGAGAATCCCCATGAGCAGTATGAAAAGGCAAAAAGATAGGACACTGAAAGATGAACTCCCCAGGTTGGTAGGTGCCCAATATGCTATTGGAGATCAGTGGAGAAATAACTCCAGAAAGAACGAAGAGATGGAGCCAAAGGAAAAACAACACCCATTTGGGCATGTGACTGGTGATAGAAGCAAGGTCTGATGCTATAAAGAGCAATATTGCATAGGAGCCTGGAATGTTAGGTCCATGAATCAAGGCAAATTGGAAGCGGTCAAACAGGAGATGGCAAGGGTGAACATCAACATTCTAGGAATCAGTGAACTAAGATGGACTGGAATGGGTGAATTTAACTCAGATGGCCATTATATCTACTATTGTGGGCAGGAATCCCTTAGAAGAAATGGAGTAGCCATCATAGTCAATAAAAGAGTTCAAAATGCAGTACTTGGATGAAATCTCAAAAACGACAGAAGGATCTCTGTTCGTTTCCAAGGCAAACCATTCAATATCAAGGTAATCCAAGTCTATGCCCCGACCAGTAATGCTGAAGAAGCTGAAGTTAAACAGTTCTGTGAAGACCTACAAGACTTTGTAGAATTAACACACAAAAAAGATGTCCTTTTCATTATAGGGGACTGGTATGCAAAAGTAGGAAGTCAAGAAACACCTGGAGTAACAGGCAAATTTGGCCTTGGAATGCGGAATGAAGCAGGGCAAAGACTAATAGAGTTTTGCCAAGATAATGCACTGGTCATAGCAAACACCCTCTTCCAACAACACAAGAGAAGACTCTATACATGGACATCACCAGATGGTCAACACCAAAATCAGATTGATTATATTCTTTGCAGCCAAAGATGGAGAAGCTCTATACAGTCAGCAAAAACAAGACCGGGAACTGACTGTGGCTCAGATCATGAACTCATTGCAAAATTCAGACTTAAATTGAAGAAAGTAGGGAAACCACTAGACCATTCAGGTATGACCTAAATCAAATCCCTTAAGATTATACAGTGGACATGAAAAATAGATTTAAAGGACTAGATCTGATAGACAGAGTGCCTGATGAACTATGGACGGAGGTTTGTGACATTGTACAGAAGACAGGGGTCAAGACTATCCCCAAGGGGGGAAAAAAAAAAAAGCCAAATGGCTGTCTGAAGAGGCCTTACAAATAGCTGGGAAGAAAAGAGAATCAAAAAGCAAAGAGGAAAATAAAAGATATACCCATTTGAATGCAGAGTTTCAAAGAATAGCAAGGAGAGATAAGAAAGCCTTCCTCAGCGATCAATGCAAAGATATAGAGGAAAACAATAGATTGGGAAAGACTAGAGATCTCTTCAAGAAAATTAGAGATACCAAGAGAACATTTCATGCAAAGATGGGCTCGATAAAGGACAGAAATGGTATAGACCTAACAGAAGCAGAAGATATTAAGAAGAGGTGGCAAGAATACACAGAAAAACTGTACAAAAAAGATCTTCATGACCCAGATAATCACGATGGTGTGATCACTCACCTAGAGCCGGACATCCTGGAATGTGAAGTCAAGTGGGGCCTTAGGAAGCATCACTATGAACAAAGCTAGTGGAGGTGATGGAATTCCAGTTGAGCTATTTCAAATCCTGAAAGATGATGCTGTGAAAGTGCTGCACTCAATATGTCAGCAAATTTGGAAAACTCAGCAGAGGCCACAGGACTGGAAAATGTCAGTTTTCATTCCAATCCCAAAGAAAGGCAATGCCAAAGAATGCTCAAACTACCACACAATTGCACTCTTCTCACATGCTAGTAAAGTAATGCTCAAAATTCTCCAAGCCAGGCTTCAGCAGTACATGAACCATGAACTTCCAGATGTTCAAGCTGGATTTAGAAAAGGCAGAGGAACCAGAGATCAAATTGCAAACATCTGCTGGATCATCAAAAAAGCAAGAGAGTTCCAGAAAAACATCTATTTCTGCTTTATCGACTATGCCAAAGCCTTTGACTGTGTGGATCACAATAAACTGGAAAATTCTGAAAGAATTCTGGGAATTCTGTACCAGACCACCTGACCTGCCTCTTGAGAAACCTATATGCAGGTCAGGAAGCAACAGTTAGTATTGGACATGGAACAATAGACTGGTTCCACATAGGAAAAGGAGTACATCAAGGCTGTATATTGTCACCCTGCTTATTTAACTTATATGCAGAGTACATCATGAGAAACGCTGGACTGGAAGAAGCACAAGCTGGAATCAAGATTGCCGGGAGAAATA
>SJYT01022311.1:0-159155 GCA_006410635.1 Cephalophus harveyi | reverse complement strand
GAAGCACAAGCTGGAATCAAGATTGCCGGGAGAAATATCAATAACCTCAGATATGCAGATGACACCACCCTTATGGCAGAAAGTGAAGAAGAACTAAAGAGCCTCTTGATGAAAGTGAAAGTGAAGAGTGAAAAAGTTGGCTCAAAGCTCAACATTCAGAAACTAAGATCGTGGCATCCAGTCCCATCACTTCATGGCAAATAGATGGGGAAACAGTGGCTGACTTTATTTTCGAGGACTCCAAAATCACTGCAGATGGTGACTGCAGCTGTGAAATTAGAAGACGCTTATTCCTTGGAAGGAAAGTTATGACCAACCTAGACAGCATATTAAAAAGCAGAGACATTGCTTGTCAGCAAAGGTACATCTAGTCAAGGCTATGGTTTTCCCAGTGGTCATGTATAGATGTGAGAGTTGGACTGTGAAGAAGGCTGAGCGCCAAAGAATTGATGCTTTTGAACTGTGGTGTTGAAGAAGACTCTTGAGAGTCCCTTGGACTGCAAGGAGATCCAACCAGTCCATCCTAAAGGAGATCAGTCCTGGGTGTTCATTGGAAGGACTGATGCTGTAGCTGAAACTCCAGTACTTTGGCCACCTCATGCAAAGAGCTGACTCACTGGAAAAGACCCTGATGCTGGGAAAGATTGAAGGCAGGAGGAGAAGGGGATGACAGAGGATGAGATGGTTGGATGGCATCATCGACTCAATGGACATGAGTTTGGGTAGGCTCCGGGAGATGGTGATGGACAGGGAGGCCTGGCATGCTGCGGTTCATGGGGTCGCAAAGAGTCGGACAGGACTAAGCGACTGAACTGAATTTATACACTCTAGAAAACAGGAAATAACAGCTAGACCGAAGAATCCAGAATGCACTTACCCTCTCTCTGCTGACCTATTCTGGCTGTTGCTAATTCTTGAGATAAAATGTTTATTTCTCCTTACTAGTCCTGGGATAAAGTGGTTCTTCTAGAACATAAGAACAGGAAAGAACCCTGGATTCACTGAGTGGGGTTCTCCCATTGCTCCTTCATGATCTCAGCATTCTGAAAGCAGCTGGGGTCTCAAAGAGTGGGACACGACTGAGCACCTCCCCTGCCCTCTTAGACAAAGTCAAGATTTCTCATTGTGTCCTCAGGGCTCCCTGTAATATGTCTTCATGGTCACAGGTCATCATTACTGCTTAGATTAAGGTCTGTGTTACCACCTGAACTATAAACTTTGTGGGGACAAAGACAGTCTCAGCTTTGTTCACCACAAGCCTCACCAGCCTGTGATAGACAGTCAGTCAGCTGATACAGCTCTGCATCCACTACTGAGCACCAGCTGTTTGCCAGGGCCTGTGCACTGGGAATATGGTAGTTTGCAAGATAGACTCCTTCTCTTTAAAGGGTCTATAGGCAATGTAGTTGTTAACACTCCTGCCAGTGGTCAGCTGGGATGGAATGCTAGAAGAAAGGCTTATATGTTATCTCTGATGTTTGAGAGGTTTGGAGGAAGTGGAGTATTATATAGCACTGATCAAGCGCTTTCTAACAACACTGAAAATGAGCACTATTGTGTTCCTATTTTACCAGTAAGAAATCTGATGTACCAGGAGGTTATCTAATATCCTGGTGAAAATGTGGAAATGTGGTAAGACCATGATTTGAATCTAGGCCAGGGACAGAGCTACAGAGCAGATGCATGGGAATGCAGGTGAGGCCCCCATGCCAGGAGGACCCAGTGCTGGGCTTAATGCTCTACAGTCCCCACTGTGGGATTCCTAGCAGTTTTGCCTTTAACTGGGCTGTGTAAGTGAAGTCTGACAGGACAATAGAGCAGGTACGTGAGGAGATGCGCATGATCTGTCTGCCAGACCTTATCTCTCTATTTACATATAGCATTTGGGATGCCCTGTGACACAGAATTTCAGAGGCGCCATCCTATGTGAGGGTCAGGGAGACTCCACGTGAGTGCAGGGTAAGTGTGTTACGTCTACGGCTGAATAAACAAGGGTGCTGACAGCGCTGAGGACCTGCATCATTTTCATTTGAACCAGAACTTGCTTCTAACACAGGAAGGGAATAACGGCATTCTAAGAAACAAACAATCAGTGAACCCTATCATATCCTTTCTTACTCTTGCTGCTTCCCATACACTGAGAATCATGCCTTGGAAGGAGAGAGGGAGGGAAGTCGGTCCACATTTGGTTTTCTTCTCAGTCCTTCCGCACTCAGCCAGACACAGAGTGTTGCTAGAATGCACGCAGATCCAGCAAATGAAATTGGTGTCATGTATCTACTGTTCCAGCAACAGTGAACTACATGTGTGAGCTATGGAATAGGATCGTGTCATTTTGATGATTCCTCGTGAGTTAAATGCTATTATGTTTACATTTAAAATTCCATGACATAAAGTTAAATGGTAAAAGGGATGCTAATAATTTAAGATTTTAATTTAAAGGGGGCTTCCCTGGTGGCTTTAGAGGTTAAAGCATCTGCCTGCAATGTGGGAGACCTGGGTTCAATCCCTGGGTCAGGAAGATCCCCAGGAGAAGGAAATGGCAACCCACTCCAGTATTGTTGCCTGGAGAATCCCATGGACAGAGGAGCCTGGTGGGCTACAGTCCACGGGGTCGCAAAGAGTCGGACATGACTAAGCAACTTCAATTTCACTTTACCTTTAATAGCTTTGCTTCTTGCTTTTTAAGCACGAGACCCTGCACTTTCATTTGGCACTGGGCACCCCAAATATAGGTGGTCTTGGAAGGGAAGTACTATAGCTGGCACTATTCAGTGCTACACATTCCTAAGACAAGTTCCATTCTCGAAACTATAGTGTGTGGCTTGATAAGAAGGGTTGTGTAACTACCGTTGTCACATGTACACTCCCAGGAAGGGCAAGACTGTCATTGTGACCTAGGTAGAACCAGTCTGGGAGGAGCCAGTGAGCAGAGCTGGTGGTTGGTTGATCAGCAGACACCAGCTGCTCTCACCTTGAAGCCTCTCATGGAGACTGCATCCTATCCAGCGTTCAGGGGAGGAAAAGTGACTGCCTGTCACATCCAAAGAATGGAGATGAGAGTGCTGCCCAGAAGGTTACAGAAGGCTGACAAGACACCAGATCCTAAGCACCACTGAGTCAAAATCTTCCATCTAGAAACCCCAGCGAGTCCGTGATGATTACCCAGCCAAACCCACCAGTTGAAAAGTTCATGTGAACTTTGGGGTTTTGTTGCAAAACCTATAATCAGGCCAGGTTTCAGGTTCCATAACAACGTGCTTCCCAGCCTGGTGACCGCAAGCCAGACTGACATTTGTGAGTGCATTTCCATGGAAAAAGAAGGTGCTGCTTAATTGCATTAGGAGAATTATACCACAGTCCATGGGGGAACATTGACCGACTTTGACAAGCATGAGGAAAACGTACTCTTTTCTGCGCCATGTCCATTTTCTTTGGGGTCATGGCCATTACCGTGGAGATGATCTGCAAAGAAGAACTAGAATTTATTCCCCTAATGAAAACCAAGTTGGCTGTTCTTTCTTAGTAATAATCACAGCAACCACCCTGTATATTGCTACCAAACCATCCTACTTCCTCTAGTCATGAGGATTGTAATTCTGTTCTGCACAAGGCTATTATTATAACTTATGAGTTTCCCAGAGGGAGGGGCATGCTAAGCATGGGGAAAAAAATCTAGGGTTATAGGGAGGGAGCAGATAGAGAGATAACACTGATGATTCAGTGTTGTTTGTTAACCAGGAAAGTATAGAAAGCATGTGAAATAAAATCCTTCAAAGACAATTTTTCAGAGTACATACGACTCTAGGGAAAGTGTTTTAGGAAGGAAGTCGAAAATTATGGATGTTTCAAACAGGAAAATTGTATAAATGGACATTTCCTAAAAGGGAAGTGTGTAACTATACTCCCTGAAAGCTCAAAATCGTATTTCTGTAGCAAGGATAATATTTTGCAAATATTACGCCCTTCTAACTTTTGGGTTTTCTCTTAAATCACCTTCCCCTGCTGTCTTCCACCTCCAAGGCTGAGGCTTGGGGCTTCTGGCCCCAGGGATACTGCCTAGAACAAAGAGACCATTGATCAGTTTGAATCTCAAAGCTGACTTTCTTGACCTCTTAAGCAAGAAAATCATCCTCAAAGCCAGGCATTGTTGAGAAGGAAAGAGATTTTCTAAATTCCTTTAGCTGCCATTAGTCTATCAAGAGCCAGACCTGGTGGAATAGGCCCTAAAGAGATTTATTCCACACCACCGTGATGGACTATGGGGGAGTGGGAAGCTGGCTGCTCTGAGCCAACGAGGTCAGACAAAGAAGGCAAAGGAGGCAGGCAGACATGGGAACCAGTGGTGTCCTGGACTCTTCTCTCCGGTCCTAAGTCCTGGACCTGGGGGCCTTGGTAGAAAGACCGAGGGAAAGGCTGAGAACATCAGGAGGACTGTGACTCACTTCTTGTCATGCTTCTTGGGGGATTCTTTGGGGTGGCTGTGAGCCTCAAGAAGTCCCCTGTATGGTCACCTCTGACAGGATACAAGACCATGAGACACGATGGAAGCAGAAGGGAACCAGGCCTGTGCGCCTCAGGTGATGCTCCAGGTTCCTTGCGCCCTTGGTTGTCACATGGAGGATCCAGGGTATAGTGATGAGAAGGTGGGAGGGATGAAAGCAAGGATCAGCATGAAAAGGCCATACCAGGCCTTGAGAGCAGGAAGAATGGCCGGAAATGGGTACCGTTCCATCACCCCAAAAGGCCAGGTAGACGCTGATCCCAGTACAGGGAGCAGGCCAGCTCTGCCACTTTGCAACAAAGAGCAGCAAGGGTCTAGAGGATCCCACCTGGTCCCCGCTCTCCCCTCCCACCAAATTACACAGAAACCTCTTTAGCCACCCTTAAACCACCTTGAGATGGAGAAAGAGTGGGAGAGAGGACAAGAAGTCCTCTTAAACACAGTCCTTTTACATACAGAGGACACTCTGTATGTAAAGGGAAAATTTAAACCAACCCTAGAAAGGAGATGAATTTCAAATAAATAAAATATTTAAATGAAAATGCAAAAATTTAAATTGGAAGAGACTCATATTGTTAATTGGCAAGTGGTGGGGAGGGGTGGTTGTCAGAGGAAGATCAGACCAGCTTTAGGAAGTAGAGAGACCATTTGATATTGTGCTTCTGAATGGAGTGTGAGTGAGTTTGCAACGCGGCTACATCTTTATTCCTCCCTCCTCCTTACCATTCTATTGAGCATACACATGTCATCTTCCTTCAAGTCAAAGCAAATTTGGTGTTTGGAAGTGTCCTCTGGGAAGCCTAGGGGCACGAGAAACTTTCTTTAATGTCCCAAAAAGGCAATAGCAATTTGAAGTTTGCAAGATATCCTCCTGAGAAGTCCTCAGTGCTCTCATCACTTGAATTAAAATCAAAGCTGCTGCGAAGACTCGCTGAGCCCCACTGAGCTCCATGTAAAAGTGGAGGTCAGCATTCTTTAGGGTCGGGGGAGGAGAACTTGTTGGGAGGAAGTGGGAGACGTGGAATGAAAAATCATTAAGAGTTTATCTCCCTGTAAAAGTCTCAGTTGAACCCACAATGTGTTGAAGCCAACTAGACAGACTCTGGTCTGCATATGAGAGAGAGACTAAATTTTATGATAAGAGGTAGCTAGTAACAGTTAGTGAGCAGAGCTCCATTTTCCATCAGCATCTCTGCTCCCTCCACCTCTGGAGCTGTGCAGGGCAGTGCTTGTGTGGCTGTGTGCACGTAGATATGTGGCCTAGGCAGAGCCCAAGAGCTCTTTTAAGAATGCTTAAAAGCTGAAGTTCAAGAGCAAAGCTGAACCTGCATCAGGAAAATGGTTGCACATGTTAAGTCATCTCTAAGGTGTTTGACTGTAATTGAATGCCCACTTTATGGTCATAGGCTGTTTTATGAAGGTACCCATCCTGAAAAGCTGCCCTCCGCTGCCTCTGCCAGCCCTCCTTGATGTTCAGCAGTTTCCGAAAATCATGCTGGATACACAGAGCAGCCTGACTTCTTACAAAACACATAGAATCTCAGAAAGATTCAACTAAAGGTTATAGCTAGACTTGAGCATTGAAGATTAAAGTATGACCTGGTCTGTTTTATTGCTGAACATCAGATGTTCAGCAGCAGAGAAAGGTTTAGAATAGCAGTTCTGCTGCCTTTTACTCATGTGCCACCAAATTCTGATCAGAGTGTAAATTGATTTATGTTAAAACAGGGATATACTGTTCCAGTGATGTCTGCCAGACAGATGAGCAGAGCCCCATGCAGGAGTGTGGAAGGGATCACCCACCTGTGAAAGTGTACAAGGTGAGGCATGACCAGGAGCCAGTGTTCAGGGTAGACTAGTGTTGGCTGAAATGTGGGACATCTTTCCTCAGGAGTGTACAACAATGGGTGACCGAGGTGGTCAACAGTTCTATTCAAGGTCAACTCAATGCTGAAGGTCAGGCAAGTGACATAGCCGTAAATGTAGCCACCCCATCACTTGAGTGCTACTAAATCTCAGATTCAGAGAGCGCAGACTGCAAGCCAGGAGCCGGGAGGGAGACCGTTGGTTCAGTGAAATATATTCTTGAGGAAGGAAGTCACAGGTTCCACGTACATTGTTGTCTTAGGCTGATGTACATTCATGTGATGGTTAATTTATGTGTCGCCTGTGACAGAGGTGCCAAGATTTACATTGCTCCTGGCTGTGTCTGTGAGAGCGTTGCTGGATGAGCTTAGAATTGCAATTGGTGGACTCTGTAAAGTAGGTTGTCCTCCCAAAAGTGGGCGGTCATCATGCAATTCATTGAGGATCTGAGTGGGACACAAAGTGGAGGAAGGAGAAATTGGCCCTTCTTTTTCTCCTGTCTGCCTACGTCAGCTGGGACATGATCTTCTCCTGCCCTTGGGATTTATACCATCCATGACCCAGACTGAGAAATACCACCTGCTTTCCTGGGTCTTCAGCTTGCAGGTGACAGATCATGGGACTTGGCCTCCATAAACATGTTAGCCAATTCCTCATGATACATCTCTTTGCAAATTTATATATAGATGGACTCTAGGATATCCATATCTAGCTATAGACTTATAGACATGTGTCTTATTGATTCTGTTTCTCTAGAGAATTCTAATATAGTTAATTCACAAACTCCCATCTTTGTGTGGGCTTCCCGTGTGGCTCAGATGATAAAGCATCTGCCTACAGTCCGGGAGACCCGGGTTCGATCCCTGGGTCGGGAAGTTCCCCTGGAGAAGGAAATGGCAACCTACTCCAGTCCAGTTTTCCAGGATCTTTGCCTGAAAAATCCCATGGACAGAGGAGCCCTGTAGACTACAGTCCATGGGGTTGCAAAGAGTCGGACACGACTGAGCGACTTCACTTCATCTTTGTGCTATAAAGGGTATCAGAAATCATTCAATCCAACGCATTCATGTTTCCATACACATTAATTGTATGTCCTGTGGACTGTGCTAAAATGCAATGTGACCCTGCCTTCAGCGTGCCCTCGTTTAAGATGACATTGCATATTTTATGTCATAGTATCATAGGCTCTTCAATTGGAAGAGAATAAAAAATCCACCACATCCAACTCTCCATATTTTATAACAAGATTCCAACCAAAACATTCCCCTCAAGTGGTCCTTCAGCACTTCAACTTCAAACACTTCCAGTGACCAGGAACTCACTACTTCCAAACACAGCCCATCCTAGCCTTGGAATTACAGTTATAAATTACTAAATTGCTCTTTGGAATTTTTATGCTTTGTTAAGAAAGCATCAGGACATTAGCTAATTTTTTAAAACTATTCTCTGCAAAATATTATATGTATATGTACAAATGTACACAGTAAAACATAGAATCAGATGCTATAATACTTCTCAATAGGATTAATTAGGGAAATGGATTCCACTTGTGTGTGTTTGCATACACATAAGCACACACATGCACACATAGTGTTACTCCAGTTCTTAAATTGTCATCAAGAATGGTTTATTTATACAAGCATTGGCTGCTCTTCTCTTTGGAAATTATTAACAGACCCAAAAGAGTTTTGTGTTGTTGTTTTTTTAAAGCTCACCAGTTTACCTTGGAGCAGAAAAAAATGTAAGTGTAATTTATCCTTTTGCCAAAATAAGTAAGCGTTGAGGAGGTGAGGACCAATCAGTTGCTTAAGTGAGTTAATAACGGGAACGTCGATATGGGCACCATCCATTCTTTGTCTGGATATCAGTGAACAGAGCCAGTTCATGGTCTCTCACCCCAGAATGTACCCAGATCATCAATGCACATGCTTCTAGCCATGTGCAGACCTTCTCTCCATGAGGTATGCTGTGGAACAAGTGATAGGTCTCTTTGGTGTATTTAAAAGATTCAATACCTTCCTCCCTATTGTATTTCACCGCTGCAAGCACCTTGACTGGAAGGCAGGCCACTGGTTTTGCATCACGTTTTAGGGGACACTGATATATCTGACGTACAATATGCTGTATGCTGTAAGCCTTCAGATTTCGGAAAGGTTGAGTCGTGGGAACATCCGTTGCAGTTAAGGAAATACAGTTTACTTTCCTGAGCATCAGAGAAATAAAACGCAAGGAATTTCTTCAGCTGAACCACCACAAAGAGGATTGAGTTTAGGTTTGTTTGGTGTTTCTATCACTTGCCCCATTCCCTGTGGCTGTTCTTTCAAGCCCCCCGGTTCTCATGAACGTTTTGCTTTCACCTCTGTTGGCATCTTCTTCTAGGTACGTTTACTTTTACCACCTTTATTTTTGGCAGCGGTGCTGAGTTTTTTCCAGCCAACCAAAATAGGGCCAGCTCTCATCTGAAGGTGTATCATTTGGGTTTCTTTAAGCTCCTAGGCTGATACATCCCGAAAAGCCGTTGTATCAGGAGAGATACAGCCCATGAATTATGGACATAAATAGTATTGGGGGAAGATTGACCTTCACACAAACAGATAAATAAGTGATAACAGTGAGACAAATAAGGGCATGTAGATAAATAAGTGATAATCTCAAGAAAACTTTTTTTCTCCCTACATCTGCAACCTGAAAACTTGGGCGTTTTCTGTTCATAGGTCTCCAGAACTTTAAAACAGACCCCTCATTTTGACTCCAGCAGATGGTCCAGCAAAACTGAGACAATGCCCAAGCTTCTTTGCAAACAGTGGCAGAGTATTGGTGCGGAGTGATGGACACACTCCTTTCTCATTATGAAAAAGCCACAGGTGGAGGCTAGGGATGGGGTAGAGGGTTTCCCTCTTTCCTTGGAATAAACTTTGTAAAATATTTGCAAATCCTGAGAGGAAGTTAAGAGTGGGTCAGGTGCCCTCCAGGTCACTACTTTTTGCCAGTTTCACTGGCAGTCCCTTGCCCAGCTTTGTTCAGCTAATTAATCCCCCCAGACACTTGCATTCACCACATGCAAATTATAGCAGAAAGGAGCTTTTTTTCCCCATTCTATTTTTCTTTAACATACACTTGAATTATACTCTTCTGACATCAGCTTCCAGCCCCACTGAGGGGTTTCCAACAGCCTAATAACAAACAGATTAGAGGCCAGAAGAGCATGTATTCCTCAAGTCCCTTTCTGCGTCCAGCTGTGAGGCTGCGTGGCCGGTACAGGCAGAGGCGAGCCCGGGCTGCGGCTCCAACTCTGAGCTGCGGCTCCAACTCTGATGTTAAAATGGAAACTCGGTGTGAAGGCCTCGGGGGGATTAGAGAACACTAACTTTGCTGCCCATCAGAAAAGGATAATGTTCCCCGTTCTGTTCCTGCTGGTATCAGTTCCAAGTTGGAAAGCCGCCTCCTCTCCTAATTCAAGCTGGGGCCAGAGTGGAGCAAGCCCTCTCAGATATTGTAAGCCAGTGTGAGCTCAAAAAAGAATTCACCGCTCAAGGCCAAATAGCTTCAAAGCTAATAATCCTCCAGAGTCGGTGTGAGAGTGCTACAACTGTCAATGTCAACTTACACAAGGCATGGTGAGAGCGAAACTTCAATAATGACATCATGGAGGAGAGGGCAGAGGGCAGCCGCTGCACAGGGAAGTGCCGGGGCCCTTCAGATCTTTGAAACCTGCAAGGATTTATCCGGACTAACGTGTCTCCATGTAGTCATTGCGGTCTTAGGCTACTCTGATTAAGGATTTAACGTATTCAAAGGGTTTCGGCAGCAGCAAGATGACATGTCTTCGGGAGCTCTATTGGATTCCATTATCTTCTCCTCTCTTCTCCTGCAAATGCCCTCCCTCCCACCCTGTCCTGTCTCCTCCCAGGCCCCTAGACAGACCTCCTCAAACGAGAAGCTGATCCATTTTGGGGTCTGTACTGGCCCCCATCTCGCCGCCTCCTTTGTTTCGTGCCTGGGTTTGATTGTCAAACAGGCCTGGCCACACTTATGTACTTGAGTGTCAGGATGCAAACCCCAGCAGACTTGAGCAAATTCCTCCAGGATTCCCTGGAGTCTCACATAACTTCCTTAGCCAGCCCTGTGGTGGAAAGAACGCAGGTTCTTGTTAGAATACACCCAGAGATATATACGGTCATGGTCACAGTTCAAAAGAATAAACTCCGCAGCATCCCAGGAGAGGGAGGAGGAGGGAAGTAAAACTCAGGGCAGGAGTGGAAGGTCAGGGAGGAAACTCCCCCCACCCCCATCCCCGAGGCCCGTGAGGACAGGGCGGTTCACCTCTGCCACTGGTTGCGGGCCATAAATGGAGCGCCTGTCTGCCAGGCACGACGGCGATTACGGGAAAGAGGGGGTTTAAGAAGGCTCACTGGGGAAGGGAGATGCCCTGAGGATGCTGGCGGCACAGGGAACCTGAGTGCTCTGCAGCTGCGGCCATGTCTAGTGCCCGCTTGGGAGGACTGTGTGGTCTGATTTACTAGGCCACCATGGGCCCAGTGTCAGAGGCCCTGGACCGCAGGGGTAAGAGCTCAAGGTCTGAATCACACAGACGCGAATGCCAGTTCTGCTCTGACTTGCTATGTGCCCTTGGCAAAAGCCTTCACCTCTATGAACCAGGGTCCTGATCTGAAAAATGAGGATAATACCTCAGAGAATCAGGGCTATGTGACGATTACATAAAGTGATGCAGAGTATCTGGCCCTAGTAAATGTTCAGTAAATGTTAGCTGTTATCATCATCATCATCATCATCATAACCCAAATGGCAGTTTTCCCTACATCTAAAGGAATTTTCCTGGAGAAGGAAATGGCAACCCACTCCAGTATTTTTGCCTGGAAAATCCCATGGACAGAGAAGCCTGATGGGCTACAGTTCATGCAGTCACAACGAGTTGGACATGACTTAGCGACTGAGCACAAAGGAATTTAAAATATAAGAACTTGAGAGAAGCATAAAAACACTTCAGAGGGAAGAAATAAAAAATGTCTACAGATTAAACTATACACAGCTTTCCATAATGGTTAACGTCAATATATACCCAGATTGAAAATTCCAAGTGTGGTCTATAGGAATGTCTCTGGAATGTTGATGGAGTCCTACTCAAGAACAGCCATGAAAAGCTGGAGATGTATTCTCAAATTAATCAATCTCACAACCTTATTCAAGCACAATTTACACATAACAAAATGCATACATTTTTGGTACACAGTTTTGATGAGTTTGGGCAAATGTGTTCACTCATGAAACCACCACAACAATCACTTACAGTCATGAGTGCATGCTCAGTCACTCAGTTGTGTCTGATTCTCTTGTAACCCCATGAACTGTAGCCGTCCAGGCTCCTCTGTCCATGGAAATTGTCCAGACGAGAATACCTGAGTGGGTTACCATTTCCTCCTCCAGGAGATCTTCCTGACCCAGGGATTGAAACTGTGTCTCCTGCATTGGCAGGCAGGTCCTTTACCACGGAGCCACCTGGGAAGCCCCAATTACAGGCATACCCTGTTTTATTATGTGTTGCCTTATTGTACTTTAACAATACTACATTTTTTTTACAAATTGAAGATTTGTGGCCATACTACAAATCCTAGGTCTGTTGGTGCCATTTTCAAACAGCATTTGCTCACTTCATGTTTCTGGCATATTTTGGTAATCCTCAGAATATCTCAAATGTTTTCATTACTGTTGTATTTGTTAGGGTGATCTTTCATCAGTGATCTTTGATGTTACTACTCTGACTTGTTAAAGGCTCAGATGACCGTGTCTTTTCAGATCAGATCAGATCAGATCAAGTAATTTTTAAATTGATTGTACATTGTTTTTTAAAACATAATATACACTTGATAGGCTGTAGTATAGTATAAATATAACTTTTCTGTGCACTTCACGTGGCTCAGTTCATTTTTATATTCATTTTATTTCCGTGGTTGGAACAGAATCCGCAATATCTCTGAGGTTGTAACGAGCGCTAGCCACACACCAGAAAGTTCCCATGTATTTATTCCTAGTCAATACTCACCCTTGGACCCGGTCTCAGGCAACCATTGTTCTGCTTTCTGTCACTATAGATTAGATTTCCTGTTCTTGGTCTTCAAATACATGAGATCAAACAGAGTATATTCTTCTGTGTCTGGATTCTTTTGCTCAGCATAATATTTGTAAGATTCATTATTTTGTTGCGTGTATTGGTACTTTGTTTTCCGTTTTTGGGTAGCATTGCTTTGTATGGATGTATCACGTTGTTGAGTCATTCAGCCTGTTGATGAACATTTGAATTGTTTCCATTTTGGGATTATTATAAAGAGAGCTGCTTGTGAACATTTACTCCATGTGTTTTTGTTTCTCTTTGTAGACGTGCAATTTTTTAATTTTAAAAGAAACTACCAAGCAGGTCTCCAAGGTGGTCATACCCTATGACACCCCCACTCTTGGACTGTTTCCCCATCTTGGCCAAAAGTGAGGTATCAAGGGAGATGGAAGGGGGGTGTTGGGGGAGTGCCCTAGCCAGGGAGGAGAATGTTATCACTGACATTGTGTTGCATGGTGATAATAAAAATTGGACTGACTTTTAGTGGCTTTGTTACTGTTTTTAAGTTTCTGCAGACAGTGCCGCTCCTCACTGTCCTGGCCAGACAGACTGTTTGCACCGCATCACCGTTGCTCACTGTTTCCCAAGAGGTGGCATGGTCAGTCTTTTGCATCTTAGCTGCCTTAGTGCCTGTGTCGCGGTATTTTATGTGGTTTGAGTTTGCCTTTTCCTGATAGCTGATGAACTTGAATTTTTTGGCTTCTCGTACATCTTTTTTTTTTTAATGGCCAGGTGTCTTTTCTATTCTTTTGCCTATTTTTAATTGGATTGCACAATTTGTCTTTATTTTCTGGTGCTGTAGTAGAAGTTCTTTATGTATCCTGAGTGCAAGTCCTTGGCCAGGTGCATGTATAGCAAATATTTTCTTCTGAAGTGTGTGGCTCCTTAAATTTTCATTTCTGTGTCATCCTGCTAATCTTTATCTCACTGACCTTCATGGACATCAGATTTCTGCCTCAACACCCAACAGTCCGCCAAGTACATTTCTGTTGCAAAGACATAAATGCCACGATGCCACTGACCTAAAGGGGGCGCTCTTCTTTGTTCCTTCCGGTGGTGATTCTTGCTGCTGTCAATGCCCTTTTTACAGGTGCTGGTTAGATTAGGAAGCTCTGCCTTCGGGCCTGCCTGCTGCCGGAAATATTTCCCACCCTCCTGCTCTTTCCCGGCTCTCCCTCAAGTCCCTAGAATGCTTCATGTGGGCTTTTTCAGGGTCTTGCTCCTCAAAGTCCTGCTCTCACAGCCCCCACCCCAGCCACACCATGACATGGGGTCTGTGCTGGGCTTCATCTTCCTGAACACGTCCCACTGGTTTTCTGTCTTTACCACTCCCACCTGTATACCTCTGCTTCTTCATACCTCTGCACGGAGCCCAGAACTTAACTGGGCTGTTTTGAAGCAACCAAACTCCCCTGCGCCTACCCCACCACCCCGCGATAGAGCCATCGGGGGAGGTCAGAGTGTTCCAGAGGAGTCCGGGAACTCCAGGCCCTCCACCAGGAGGCTGTGAGGAGGCATGGCACTTGTTTATAGAGGCGCGATTCAGGCACGGGCTGCTGGCAGGCAAAAGAAAGGAAGGCAGGTGGGAGGCAGGAGAGGCCAGGACCTGTAAACCTGGCCCAAGCGCCACCACGGGATCACGTCAGTATCTCACTCAGGCGCAGACTGCGAGGATTAAAGGAGATGCTGTATAAAAGGCACTTAGTTGATGTCTGGCACCAAATAATTGCTCAATAACTGTTAGCTATTAGATCAGGATCCCTTTTATCTGACATAATATGCACTGGTGTTGGTCAGTTAATGGAAAAAGTTGGTTGAAAAGGGAAATCAGAGAAAATTATACTACACACCTTCAACATTATTTTAACTTAAAAAGTATAAACGTACATCCATTCACTGTTGTTTGATGTAAGTCCAGCGCCTTTCCTTTGAGTGTGGGTCTATGGATGGGCGTGTCCAGCCGCCTTTCCTGAGTCAGCCACACCCAGTAATGTATTATCTACCGTTTCCCGTTTCTTTAAAGTGGTTTGAGAAGTTACACTTGCCAAGTCCTGAGTGAAGAATCATTAAAGATGTGTGCATTTCCCCCAATCTTTAATGGTAGCTTACCCATACCTAACTCATCAGCAATACTTCAGCAGCCCAGCATCATTTGCTCATCTTAAAGTACCCAACTCAGTTTGCATACGAATAAAGACTCTTTTTCTTTGCACTCTCATTGTATCATCTGTTTGCAGAAGGTTTCATTTAATGACTTATTCGCAATAAGACTTTCACAAAGACAGGTGAAGCAAGAATAAGACAGGTCCAGGATAAAAAATCCACTGATGCTTATCATGCAAGGGTACATTCAGCTGGGGGGATCAGCAGCGCAGGCTGGAGAAGGCTGTGCTGGTGGGCAGGGGCAGGGCATAGTCAAGGCCCTGGAGGCTACAGAACGGCTGCCAGCCAGGCTTGTTCCCTGTGACATGGGCATCAGTTAATTTAGGAGGGGGTTGAAGAGCAGCTGTTATCTAGCAGGTTGGTTAAATAGAAGCTGTTGAGAGAAGCTCTGTGTAACTTGGGTCAGATGCTATTTGTCATCAAACTTTGCCTGGACCTTTGAGATTATAATAGTCCCCTCTTACCCTAGGGAGATACATTCCAAGACCCCCAGTGTTTGCCAAAGCTGTACTCAACCCTATATGTACTATTTTTTTTTCCCTATACATGCATACCTATGAGAAAGTTTAATTTATAAATGAGACACAATGTGAGATTAACAATAACAATAATAAAATAGGACAGTTAGAACAATATACTGTGATAAAAGTTAGGTGAATGTCTCTCTCTCAAAGTTTTATACAAATTTATTGCTTTTTTCATCTTAACTAAGCACTGAGCACACATTGGGGCTATAACAGTTTGAGACACAACAGAAAAACTAGCACCGATTTCTTTTTTCCTCTTCACAATTTTCATAGATAGAAGATTTGTTCTCTAGTGGGATGAGATGGGGCAGGAGGTGGGAGGGAGGTTCAAGAGGGAAGGGACATATGTATACCTATGGCTGATTCATGTTGATGTTTGGCAGAAACCAACATGATCCTGTAAAGCAGTTATCCTTCAATTAAATATAAATCATTTTCTTAAGAACGATTTGTTCTTACCATAGACCTTAGCAACCTCAGCCTACAATTTTTCTTCTTTCCTCTTTGAGTTGAAAACACTCACTCTCTTACTTAAAGGAAGCACGTTATGGCCTCTCTTTGGCATTCCTGAATCGCCAGCATCACTCTTCTTCTGCTTTGGGGTCATTAGCAAGTAAAATAAGGTTTATTTCAACACAGGCACTGTGATACTATGACAGTTGGTACGATAACCGAGGAAGATACCAGTGTGTAGGATGCTCTAGACGAAGGGAGATTCACTTCCCCAGGCAGGACGGAGAGGGAGGGCAAGAGATTTTGACATGCTCCTCAGGACAGCATGCATTTGTAAAGTTATAAATTGTTCATTTTTAGAATTTCCCATTTAATATTTTTGGACCACAGTTGACTGCAGGTAACTGAGACCGTGGAAAGCAAGATCACAAATAAGGAGTGGGGGGAACTACTGTACTTCCCATCCTTCTGGAAATCCACAAGAGGAAGCACTGGGAGTTAGAAGACTGTGTTCTGGTCCTGGTTCTATCAGTACTTACACACTTGTGACCTTGGCAATGACATTCACCCTCATTTTCTAGGAGGAAGGTTTGATGCTTGGGGAGTTGAGTGATTTTTTCCACATCATTCTTGAGAACCTAATGAGATCGTCTGAGTAATGCTTTGTCCAAGTTATGACAGATCTCAGTTTGAGCAGTTTCTCTTGTCTTTCCATGAGTTGCTATAACCCGGAAGCTGAAGGTCAGGCCATGCCACATTTTGTTACTGTTGCTCAGTCATGTTCGACTCGTGACCTCATGAACTGTGCCATGCCAGGCTTCCCTGTCCTTCACTATCTCCCTTAGTTTGCTCAAACTCATGGCCATTGAGTCAGTGATGCCATCCAACCATCTCATCCTCTGTCGTCCTCTTCTCCTCCTGCCCTCAATCTTCCCCAGCATCAGGGTCTTTTCCAATGAGTCAGCTCTTCTCATCAGGTGGCCAAAGGATTGGAGCTTCAGCTTCAGCATCAGTCCTTCCAATGAATATTCAGGCTTGATTTCCTTTAGGATGGACTGGTTTGATCTCCTTGCAGTCCAAGGGACTCTCAAGAGTCTTCTCCAGCACCACAGTCCAAAACCATCAATTCCTCAGCTTTCAGTCTTCTTTCTGGTCCAACTCTCACATCCATACTTGACTACTGGAAAAACCATACCTTTGAATATACAGACCTTTGTCAGCAAAGTGATATCTCTGCTTTTTAATATACTGTCTAGGTTTGTCATAGCTTTTCTTGCAAGGAGCAAGTGTCTTAATTTTGCAGATGGAGTCACCATCCACCATGATTTTGGAGACCAAGAAAATGAAATCTGACAGTGTTTCCAATTTTTCCCCACCTATTTGCTTTGAAGTGATAGGACCAGATGCCATAATCTTGATTTTTGAATGTTAAGTTTTAAAGCAGGTTTTTCACTCTCGTCTTTCACCTTCATCAAGAGGCTCTTTAGTTCCTCTTCAGTTTCTGCAGTTAGGACTTTCAAATTCCAGGCACCAGTCACTTAGGACAGGAAAGGGCAGAGGGCTGCCCCTCTGTTAGCTCCTCTTTGTGTTTTGCATCTGCCTTCCTTCTTGCCGTTTCCTTGACTCCAGAGCATTGTTTATCAGGCAGACCCCAGTGCAGCACCTCAGGCAGCCACCAGTGCACTAGACAATCCTCTCCTGGGTCAGTACACCTGTTGCCAATAAAACATAGTTAACTACAGCCAGATCCATGCCATTCTCTCTGCATGTCTTTGCAAGGGGATGAGTGTGGGGAGAAGGTGCTATATAGACTGTAAAGAAGGAACCCATCTTAAAGACTTCTACCCACCAAGCTGAGCCAAAGCAAAAATGTGCAGCTGTGGATGTGACTGGTGATGGAAGTAAAGTCCCATGCTGTACAGAACAATATTTCACAGGAACCTGGAATTTTAGGTCCATGAATCAAGTAGATTGGAAATGATCAAACATTTTAGGGATCAGTGAGCTAAAATGGATCAGAATGGGGGAATTTAATTCAGCTGACCATTATATCTACTATTGTGGGCAAGAATCCCTTAGAAGAAATGGAGAAGCCCTCATAGTCAACAAAAGAGTCCAAATGCAGTATTTGGGTGCAATCTCAATAACGACCGAATGATCTCGGTTCATTTCCAAGGCAAACCATTCAATATCAGTAATCCAAGTCTGTGCCCCAACCAGTAATGCTAAAGAAGCTAAAGTTGAACAGTTCTATGAAGACCTACAAGAGCTTCTAGAACTAACACCAAAATAAGATGTCCTTTTCATCATCAGGGACTAGAATGCAAAAGTAGGAAGTTAAGGCATACCTGGAGTACAGGCAAGTTTCGCCTTGGAGTACAAAATGAAGGAGGGCAAAGGCTAACAGAGTTTTGCCAAGAGGACACACTGGTCATAGCAAACAGCCTCTTCCAACAACACAAGAGAAGACTCTACACATGCATGTCACCAGACAGTCAATACCTAAATCACATTGATTATATTCTTTGCAGCTGAAGATGAAGAAACTCTATATAGTCAGCAAAAACAAGACTGGTAGCTGACTGTGGCTCAGATCATGAACTCCTTACTGCAAAATTCAGACTTAAATTGAAGAAAGAAGGGAAAATCACTAGACCATTCAGGTATGACCGAAATCAAATCCTTTATGATTATACAGTAGAAATAACAAATAGACTCAATGGATTAGATCTGATAGACAGAGTGCCTGAAGAACTACAGAAAGAAGTTCATGACATTGTATAGGGGGCAGTGATCAAAACCATCCCCAAGAAGAAGAAGTGCAAAAAGGCAAAATGGTTGTCTGAAGAGGCCTTACAAATAGCTGAGAAAAGAAGAGAAGCAAAAGGCAAAAGAGAAAAGGAAAGATTCATCCATCTGAATGCGGAGTTCCAAAGAATAGCAAGGAGAGATAAGAAAGCCTTCCTAAGTGATCAGTGCAAACAAATAGAGGAAAACAGAATGTGGAAGACTAGAGATCTCTTCAAGAAAATTAGAGATACCTAGGGAACATTTTATGCAAAGATGGTACAATAAAGGACAGAAACTGGACCTAACTGAAGCAGAAGATATTAAGAATAGGTGGCAGGAATACACAGAAGAACTGTACAAAAAAGATCTTAATGACCCATATAACCAAAATAGTGTGATCACTTACCTAGAGCCAGACATCCTGGAGCGCTAAGTCAAGTGGGCCTTAGGAAGCATCACTACGAACAAAGCTAGTGGAGGTAATGGAACTTCAGCTGAGCTATTTCAAACCCTAAAAGATGATGCTGTTAAAGTGCTACACTCAGTATGCCAGCAAATTTGGAAAACTCAGCAGTGGGCACAGGACTAGAAAATGTCACTTTTCATTCCAGTCCCAAAGAAAGGCAATGCCAAAGAATGTTCAAACTACTACACAACAGCACTTATCTCACACATTAGCAAAGTAATGCCCAAAATTCTCCAAGCTAGGCTTCAACAGTGTGTGAACCGAGAACTTCCAGATGTTCAAACTGGATTTAGAAAAGGCAGAGGAACCAGAGATCAAATTGTCAACATCCGTTGGATCATAGAGAAAGCAAAAGACTTCCAGAAAAACATTTACTTCTGCTTCATTGACTACACTAAGGATGTGGACTGTGTGGATCACAACAAACTGGAAAATTCTTAGAGAGATGGGAATACCAGACCACCTTACCTGCCTCCTGAGAAATCTGTATGTAGGTCAAGAAGGAACAGTTAAAACTGGACAAGGATCAATGGACTAATTCCAAATTGGGAAAAGAGTATGTCAAGACTGTATATTGTCACCTTGCTTATTAAACTTATATGCAGAGTACATCGTGAGAAATGCTGGACTAGATGAAGCACAAGCTGGAATCAAGATTACCAGGAGGAATATCAATAACCTCAGATATGCAGATGACACCACCCTTATGGCAGAAACTGAAGAGGAATTAAAGAGCTTCTTGATGAAGGTGAAAGAGGAGAGTGGAAATGCTGGCTTAAAACGCAACATTCAAAAAACTAGGATCGTGGCATCCGGTCCCACGACTTCACAGCAAATACATGGGGAAACAATGGAAACAGACTTTATTTTCTTGGGTTCCAAAATCACGGTGGGCGGTGACTGCAGCCATGAAATTAAAAGACGCTTGCTCCTTGGAAGAAAAGCTACGACAAACCTAGAAAGCATTTTAAAGAGCAGAGACATTACTTCATTGACAAAAGTCTGTCTAGTGAAAGCTATGGTTTTTTCAGTAGTCATGTATGGATGTGAGAGGGACCATAAGGAAAGCCAAGCGCTTAAGAATTGATGCCTTTGAACTGTGGTGTTGGAGAAGACTCTTGAGAGTCCCTTGGACTGCAAGGAGATCAAACCAGTCAATCCTAAAGGAAATCAGTCCTGAATGAATATTCATTGGAAGGACTGATGCTGAAGCTGAAGCTCCAGTCCTTTGGCCACCTGATGTGAAGAGCACCTGCTGCTGGGAGAGATTAGAGGCGGGGGAGGAGAAGGGGACAACAGATGTTGAGATGATTGGATGGCATCACTGACTCGATGCACATGAGTTTGAGTAAGTTCTGAGAGTTGGAGATGAATAGGAAAGCCTGGCATGCTGCAGTCCATGGAGTTGCAAAGATTCAGACATCACTGAATGACTGAGTGACTGAACTGACCCACCAAGCATGTTCACAGCCTTCGGGGGTGGTTCCAAAGAGCCAGGAGCGCCTGATGAGAGCTGTACTCAGAGAAGTCTTTTTGGGATGGTGGGGTTAGAAGGCCTGTACATTGGGTGCTTTGTTCCTAGGATATCTTCATGGGGCTTCCCAGGTGGTTCTAGAGGTAAAGAACCTGCCTGCCGACACAGGAGATGTGAGTTTGATCCCTGGGTCGGGAAGATCCCCTGGAGAAGGGAATGGCAACCCACTCCAGTATTCCTGCCTGGAGAATCCCATGATCAGAGGAGCCTGGTGGACTATAGTCTATGTGATCACAAAGAGTTGGACACGTCTGAAGAGACTTTGTGCACACACACAGGATGTCTTTTGCCCCCCGCCCCCGCCCAACTCATGCTCCTCACCAGCTCCCGAGGCAAGAGGCCCCACACACTTGTGGCCATTTGTCCTGGGATCATGGCTCCAGGAAGGGGACACATTGAGTTCTCTCCTCATGTCCCCTGCAATCTGAGTAGCTTGGAGACTTTCTGTAGACTTATTTTTCATTGGGCTGAAAGAGGAAGACATGGGGACACAGAAGAAAAAGAAAGAGGCAGTATTTGTGGGAGAAAAAAAAAAAAGAACACAGAAAGGAAAAGGTCCAAGGAGACTGCCCAGGACTAGAATAGAAGAAAAGCCTGACTGTGAGCCAGATGCCTCAGCAGTGCTCCCTGACATAGCAGCGCATAGATGCAAACAGCCATGCTCTGTGTGTGTCTGTGTGTGTGTGTGGTGTTCCCACAAAACCCCTAGAATCATTAAATAATATTTTAAGTTTGTTTTTTACAGAATGAACAAATTGACATTCGGTGAATTTTTTCCTCCCTATCTAAACCCAGCCCTGGTTTTTCTCTCTCCATCTGTGTTCCTTTGGCAGAAACTTGTACCAAAAGAAGAAGAAAAAGAAGGAGCAAAGGGTCATTCTGGGAAGTGACGGGATGGTGGCCAAGCTGGGAATGTTCCACGACCGTGGTGCGCTTCTGCCAAAGGGGCCCAGCCACCGGCCACCCTAGGAGACGTTCATGATGGAGTAGAGCCTGGTGAGGGGCCTGAGCTGCGGATCCTTCTCTTGTGTGCTCACTCTTGTGTAAGGGTCACAGCAGCTCCACTTTGGGGTTTTTAGCAGTTGTGTTTCGTTTTTGTAAAGCCTTAGCCCTGCCATCCATACCACATGCTTCTTGCAGGGGGAGCGGTAGGGGGTGCAGGGTGTCATCACGTGAGCTTCCTAAGCCTGGAATTTCCACCCTGGTTGTCCCCACACATCATGGAAGTTGAGGAATAAATCCTGCATGTTTGCGTTTAACCGCTGAGTGACTGGGTAGGCCCTGAAGGGAGGGTCAGTGTGGCCTCCAGAGAGCTGACATTGGTTGTTCACTTGCCGTGGTCCTTCAGGCAGGAGCCCATCTTCCTGACCAGGCCAAGCTGGGACTCCTGAGTCACTCCGCTGGGTCCTCCCCAGCAGGTGCAGTGGAGACGGCATCTCTAAGGTGGCTTGCGGAAGTGGGGAGTCTGACTTGTGGAATCCCAGTTCTGCCCTGTCCGTGACCTTGAGCAAGTCACTTAAATTATCTGAGCCCCACGTTGAAATGTATCTGGGACTTGACGGCAGGTTAAGTGAGACTGAGAACAGTTCCTGGCACAGACTCCGAAGGTGACTGCCACTTATCTTCCTGGCCCTGTCCTCCTTATCCTCGGCCCTGGAGAGCGCCCAGTGCCAGTGAATGAGGTTAGGGAGGGCTGGCATTTAGTGGGAGAGTCTGCGCTTTCAGCGCTTCCCCCTCGGCCCTACTCCCGCTGCTCCAGGAGCCCTCTAGGAGCCAGGTGTAGCCCTGAGTGCAGTCTTTACAATTCTAAGTGAGCCCAAGAGCAGCCTGTGGCTGCCTGTCACCATCAGAAAGGCCAGGTTGTGCTAATAGGAAGTGATGGTTGGTCCCATTTAGTAGAAAACGTCCAGGAAGGCAGGATTTAAAGGAAGCTCACATTCCTATGGTGCTTCTCCTGGGAGCTCAGGCTCAGGAGTGAGCAGCTTGGACTCAGATGCAGAAGGGCCTTGCAATTTGGGTAGAAGGAGAGGTGGGGCTTGCAGGCCCCGCACTGGCCCTGCCACTCATCAAGGATTGTTCTATTTCTGTAAACCCTTTATTTAGGCTGAAAAGGGAGAAAGTTTGGGGGAATATTTGGGAAGGACGGAAATGCTCTTGGGCCGGTATAGCATTCCCAGAGGGGCAGAAATGGTGGAGAACAGACACACGGGGTCTCTGTGCTGCTACTCTGGGGTCACCCAAACAAGGGGAGATGTGAGTGTTGGCCGTTTGATGCCTGGACGGATGAGATGATCCACAGTTTCATCAGCAGTTCAGGGAGCACACAGTTAAACAGCCTCACCATCACTCTGCTGGCTCAAATGGACGACGATGTTGTTCGTTATTTCTTGTGATCCATCAAGGCTCTTCTGAAGCAACTCAGAGATTTGATGTCATTGTTCAGTCTCAGGGAGGGAAGATCACTGGCTTGCTTAGGGATCCCTGGACATCACCGAGGCGATCCCAGAGCCAGACCTTCCTACAGCATGGGTGTGTTCATGTGTGCTCAGTCACTAAGTTGTGTCCAGCTCTTTTCAACTCATGGGGTGTAGCCCACCAGGCTCCTCTGTCCATGGGATTTCCCAGGCAAGGATACTGGAGTGAGTTGCCGTTTCCTCCTCCAGGGGATCTTCCCAACCCAGGGATCAAACCCACGTCTCCTGCACTGGCAGGTGGATTTCTTTACCACTGAGCCACCTGGCAAGCCCAAGATGGGTACCAGGGCATAGTTCAAGGTAGGCTCAACTCTTTCTCCACCCACTGCCTGCTTCCCAGATGAGCTAATGGGAATTACTTGACTTCTCAAGGAACAGCCTCCTCAGGTCCAGATCAGCAATTCTTGCCCACTGACAGGTCAGGCAAAGTGGACCTAAGGAGGGCCACTTTCATTGGGGCATAGAATCCCTGCTCACAGGTCTGTCTAGTCCCCTGGACTCTGCTCCTTTCAGTGGAGACTCACGCTACCTTCTAGCTGGAGGCCTGGACATTCTGGGTGTGCATTTTGTTACAAAGACTTAGATACATAGCATAGGCTCTGGCCATAAGAATCGTTTAGCCGAGCTGAGTGTCTTAATCCTTTGAGCTGCTATAACAGAATACATTGGCCTGGGTGACTTATAAACAGCAGAAGTTTATTACAGTCCCAGAGACTGGGAGGTCCAAGATCAGGACACCAACAGATTGGGTGTCTGGTGAAGGGCTGCTTCCTGGTTCATAGACAGCTGTCCTATCACTGTGTGCTTGTGTGGGGGAAGGGGTGAGAGAGCTCTCTGCAGTCCCTTTCAGAAGGGCACTGATTCCATCAGGAGGGCTTCATCCACATGACCTAATCACTTCCCCAAAGTCTTGCCTTCTAATGCCATCGTACTGGGGCTTAGGATGTCAACATGAGGATTTGGGAAGGACACATTCAGTCCATGCCCTGAGCACAGCAGTGCTAGTGGGATGCTAGTGGGAACTAGTATCTGTTATATGTCAGAACACACAGCAGGCAGGTACCTGTTACTGTGATGGGCAGCCATGGTGTAGAGTCACAGCATGGTAGAAAAAGAAGGCACTTCAGTGGAAAAGCATGGATTCAGAAAGGTCAAGTAATCTGCCCCAGCCTCCCAGTAGATTTGTGGTAGAAATGGGACAAGTTATACAGGTTTCCTGCACCCCAGTCAAGGGATGGTTCTGTCCTGTCTCCCATACCATAGCTCCATGTGGAATGAAGAGCTAACAGGAAAGACAGCGCAGAATGATGGAAAGGTCTGAGCTTTGAGACCAGAGAATCCTGGACAACACGGGCTGAGTCCATAAATGATGATGGACGCTCACAGGCAGTGATGGAGAACCTTCATTGAGAGGACCCGCTAAAAGAATTATTGAGTGTTTACATTTCCTGAGCCTAGGTTTCTGCTTCTGTGAAATGGGAACAGCAGGGTCCCCCTAAGCTGTGCCTGTGGAGGGGGAGTCCATGAGAGAAGACACGGAAAGCACTCACAGTGTGTCCTGCCATTCCACAGACTTGTTTACCAGGCTGTCAGTTAAAGCAAAAGCCACATCTTGCAGAAAATAAGGTTAAAAGCAGGTCTGAGAGAGGAGAGATTGTCAGAGCCCGGAGGAGAAAGCTCTCCAGGAGATGAAGAATGACCTTGCCGAGGGGCTCACCGGGGAGGAGTCGGCCAGGTGAATGGCTGGCGTTTAGCTGAGCCAGGCATTCTCGGCCTCCTCCCGGCCCCCTCGGCCTGGGAAGAGTGCCCTGCGTGTCGGCTGCCAGCGCTCCGAGGCGCCGCGTAATTACTTAGCGGTTTACTAGCATTGGAGACACCCAGGGTGCACTTGAGCCATCAATTAGCTCCCGCTCACAGCCCCCCTGTGAGGCCCAGTGGTATCAGGACTCCCATTTTTCAGCCAAGGAAACTAAGGTGTAAACAGGTTAAGCAACCAGCCCAAGGTCACACCTCAAGTCAAGCGGTCACGAGGCACCAAGGCCGCGTCCTTGCTGGCTCCCCGGCCTGTCCTTAGCCCACTGGCCCATGCTGCTGCCTATAAAATCTGCCGTTTATATCTCGTCAGAAAGCCAGTCAGTGCACCGGGGACATTAGGAGATGTACAGAAAGGCCATTCAGCTGATTTCCAAGGCGCTGCAGGGTTTTAAGGAGCTGTTTAACCCCTTGCTTTGAGAGGTCGATGGGGGCGACAGGACCTGAGTTGGCAGTTCTGTGCTGGGCCGCCAGCTTGCCTCCCACGTCGCAGCTGACTTTGGGGGCCTGGCTCTGCTGTCTCTCCACCTGCTCCGGGAGACATGCGTGCCGGCACCATCTGGGGACATCAGAGAGCATCTCCTAGGAAATGCTGAGGTGGTGAGTATGAAGTCAGGCCCCACTCCAGCTGGCCCGTGGTTCCAGGACTCTCCATCGGTTCCCACTAATCGGAGAGAAAGGTGGCCTGAGACTGACCAGCTTTCACAGGTGTGTGGGTGAGCCGGCAGGAGGGGTGAGGCCCGGGGAGCTCTCTGTTGCCTCATGATTCTCCTGGCCACACAGAGCTGCTCCTGATGGTCCCTGGCCCCAGCCAGCTACCTCCCTGACTTGCCTGTGTTCCAGACCTTTTCTCTCTCAAGGGCACTGTCCTAGCCCATGTCCTGTTCCTTCCAGGCCTTTCTAGGTCACCAGCCAAATATTCTTGGTTTCTCCCTCTCCCCTCAGCATCCCTTCCCTAAATCCAACCACTTGTCTCCCTAAAATATCTCACAGATATTTCTGGAATTTCTACCCAGACAATTCTACCCTAGACCATTGTAGGTAAATCAACAGCTTAGAACTAGATGAGTGGCCTTCAGACTGCGTGGGGAAGCCCAGGTGAGGGGCCTTTGGTCCTGCCCTTGGGATGAGGGAGAGCTCAGCAGCTAAGTCTCCAGTCTCCCAACATATATCCTTCTTCCATCAGATAGTCTGCTCTTGTTAATTTTATCAGTTGGGGTTCTACATAAGATATCATTTGAATGAAAGATCTTACAGCTAGTGAAAGTTAAGGAAACTACCTAACCTATGGCAAGGCCAAATGGGGGCATTTCAGATAGACCGGGGTATCTTTTAATGTGGGCTTCCCAGGTGGGGCAGTGTAAAGAATCCACCTACCAGTGCAGGAGACCCAGGTTTGGTCCCTGGGTTGGGAAGATCCCCTGGAAAGGGGAATGGCAACCCACTCTAATATTCTTGCCTGGAGAATCGCACGGACAGAGGAGCCTAGTGGGCGACAGTCTATGGAGTCATAAAGAGTTGGACACAGCTGAGCACACACAACAGCAATCTTTTAATGTCCCTCCAGTCATACGCTTATAGCCTCAAAGAGTGAGCCTCCTTGAATATAAGCAGGGAGCCCACAGAAGCATCTCTTTTCTTGTAACTTTTGGGAGTCTCTTGGGACCTCAGGCATCAAAGGCTACTTTGGGCAGAAAAGTTCAAGCTGTCAGCTGAGTCTCTGGGCTGGGAAAGCTGCTTATAGCAGAAATCAGACAGGGCTAGTAGAGAGGATGGGCAGGGACTACCTGGCAATAAGAGGACTTGGCCCAGACTCCACTCCAACCTCCAGCAGCATCAGCCATGGCCTCACAGAGAGCTCATCAGAAAGGGACATGGAAAGATGCCAGAGTCATCCTATTTGTCAGGAACCCAACCTGCGCCATTTCCAGGCACTCGCAGGCATGAGTCCCTTTTTCCAGGTGCAGACAGGGTGTGTTCAGGGTAGAGTGAGTGATGTGGGGAGCAACACAGCCTCTTCCTGGAAGGGCCACCCGGCTCCCCGCCTCGTGATCTCTAGTCTATGTGCACCCTCCTGGCCACGTCTGTGGTACACATGGGCCAACCACAAAACCTCACCCTCGTTTCCTGGGTCCTGAAGGGCACAGACTAGGGGACCAGGCATGTCTGGATTCTTTTCCCAACTTGGCCACTCTGCAGACCCTGAGACCTTCGTTAGGCAAGTGAATGGCTTTGATGGCCTCAGTTTTTTTACCCTGTAAAATGGGGAGAAGTCATTTAAACAATCTGCACTTTAGTTTTCTCATACATAAAAGTACAAATAAAAGCAAAACCAATATCCTTGATTGTAAGGATCAAATGAGATCATGTATGAGAAGAAAGCACTGAGACGAACCTGACTCGGCATGCTCAGTTTATCAGGATGAGGATCTGGTTGCTGGCTGAGTCTCCTCTGGCTGCTGGCCTGGCATGTCACTAACTTCTCCTGTCCACCCCCCAGCACTCTCCTGTGCGGAGTCGTCTGTCCCTCCTCCTCCCATTTCTCACCCCTGATACCCCATCTGTCCCCACCAGGAGCTGGGTCTAGGATGTCCCCCTCAGGCATTCCTGCCCAGAGGAGTGCCTATAAACACACCTGGGACTAGTTACCATTACGCGTTTCAGCTGTTAGTGGGCATGCAGGCCTACTATTGGCAAATCACACTTTGTTAACAGAAGCCAAAAATTAAGCATTTTAATGTGAACGTTTTGACTTTTGAAGCATTGACTCTTTCTTAAGCACTGTGCAGGTTAAGCAGAATACATCTGCCCCCGGATGGGCCCACATCTGTTCCAGTGCCTTTGGTTTCATGCCGACCTCCCCGGGGCTGTGATGCCTGCCTCCCCCTCAGCGTGTACCTGGAGGAGGAGGGATGCCAGTGGGGAAGGAAGGTGGCTGGGGAGAGAGGGAAAGTGGAAGGCCTGTGCAGCCGGGTGGCAAGTTCTCCCACTCAGAATACTGATCAGCCAACCGGCGTGATATATTGAGTTCGTTTCCACAGGTAATTGTTTAAATGTTATAGCAGCTTTAACGTGTCGTCTGTTAAAGCGTATTGGTTAGGCAGCCATTGCAGACTTGTAATGTGGGTAATATTTAGATGATTTACTAGGTGAAGTGCGGCTTCTGATTCAATCAGAGTTGCCTTTGATTCAATAGGTGATGCATCTCATCTCACTGCGAGCCCATCGAATCCAGAGGTGATGTGTCTGATTCACGGGCTGATGTACCTGATTCAGGAGGTGATGGATCTAGTCCATGCTGAAGGATTCCAGTTCCGCCACGCCGGGTGTTTGCTTCAGTGTGTGATGTATCCGTTTTAATAATAAGACACGCTTTGGGGATGGTGAGGCTACCGGCTCCTCCACAGCTGGCACGTCTGTGGCTGTAGCCCACTTCCTACAGAGCTGGTCTCAGCCTCGTGGACCAGAGGGGCAACATGGGGGCAAAACCTCGTTTCCCAAGTGTGACCTGAGCCTCCCCATGCTGTGCCGCCGCCACCCTTCTAAGATCCGTACCTGGTCTTTAGTCTGTTTAATTGTCCAGGGGTCCACAGACAAGGCCATCGTGCTTAGGACCTGGTTCCTTGCATGTGAGGGGACACCCTAGTCAATTAGGAGATGCTCACCTGTGTAGGTCTGCTCTCGGCGGCTGGAGGTTCCTGGAGCCTCACCTGACACTTTGTGGGGTCCCAGTGCAAGTTTTCCCAGGCTGGGCACAGAGCTTTCAAAGAGCATTTGAGGGACTGGATTTTCACACCCCAGCTGGGGAGAGAGGGAAACCGCCTTTCTTCCCATCACCCCTCCCTCCCCCAGTGCCTGGCAACCTCCATCCTCCCAAGAGTCGAGATGTCCTGTTCCTATCCTCCCCTCTGCCCAGAATGCCCCTCCCCTTCTTCCTCCTCATGTCAGCAAGCGGTGCGCCCTGTCCAGAGTCACCGGCTCCTGTCACTCTCCCTGACAAGCCACCCCTGCCCTGCACCTCCGCTCAGCCCCAGAAGAGCACCCTCCATGGTTTTCCTAGCCTCTGGCCGTATCTCTGTGATGACACTTGCCACATACGTTGTCCTCTGGTGGAGAGGTCTCTTCCTCACCCCGCTGTCCCCAGTACCTGCTCAGCACCTGGCCGAGTGCTGGCACACTGACGCGCAGGACATTCCATGGCAGACACGCAACCTCAGAGCGGGAGGTAAAGTTTTAATTAATAATGTTAATAGTGACAGCTCATATATACGGAGCTCCACGTATATTCTAATTTTTATAAGTGTAAAGTCCTGATACTTCATTAGTATCATCTCTTTATCTCTCTTAATCCTCACAGCACACCATAAGTGGTAAGAGCCATCATTACCTCCACATGTACAGACGGGGACACTGAGGCTCGGCAAGGTTAAATGATTTCCTCAGGGTTCACCTTAGCCAAATCAGAGTCGACACTAGATTTCTTAGACCCCAAAGCCAAGCTCTTAACTGTCGCATCATGATCTGGCCCCTAGGAACAGAGAGACAGCTCTGTCCTCAGCCAGGATAGGGAGGCTGGAGTCCCTGGAGATGCAGAGATGCCCTCAGGGAGACGAAACCATGACACAAGGCGGAACAACCTAATTAGCAAACTGAGGCACAGGGGGAGGGGCAGAAGAGGCAGGAGTAATTAGGGAAGGCTTCTTGGAGGAGGTGTTTGATCTCACTCTGGAGGAAGAGAAGAAAAGTGGGGCTGCCGGCTATGCTGATGCCTATCTCAGCTGCCCTTCACCCAACTCTCATGTCCTCAGGCCACGTCTAAGCACAGGGGAGGCAACAAGGCTGAGTGTGTGGCAACTAGTCTTTCTGGTAACAGCTAGTCTTTCCCCTACCAGGAGCTCTGTGTGGCCGGGAGCTGGGCCGGGACAGTCCGACAGTAGGAGCAAACAGCGATCCTATCTCTGCCTGCAATGCACGAGTCATCTCACCAGATTCCAGGAGGGAGAGATGATGCCTTGAGCTCAGGTGAGTCCTGGATGCTCTGCAGCCACAGGAATCATCCAGGTCCCGCTTCTCTCACTCCTGCTCCTCCAGTACTGACCCCACAGTTCCCCCCTCACTCGTTTCCGTCACAGCCTTGTATCCTTGGGCCCCGCTTCAGCCTGTAGTCCGTTGTAAGATGCCATCATCTGCAGAGTGGGGTTTTTGGAAGACAGACTCACAGAGTTTAACCTGCTGCCTCCCAGGCCTCTGTCGTGTTGGGTCTGAGTAGAAGGCTGGAGGTGTCTGAGGCAGGGCTCTGCTTCTAGGTGACCTGGCCCATTTCCTGTCACAGGCCCCACCGTCTGTCCCCCTGAAGCTGGCATGTGCATTGACCCAAGCTCTCCGCTGGAGTTTGACAGTGACTGTGTTAGGCCAGGTGTGCAGGTGCCCAGGAACAGGGCCCTGGCGTCAGAGATCGCAGGGCCCACCCCACCCAGCTCTCCACTGTTCCAGTGCCACAGCTCCCTGAGCCCTCTGCCTCCGTACTCTCCATCCCAGCTCCCACGAGAGCAAATCTGACTGGTTCAGAGCAGCCTAGAGGTTGACCCCTGGGCAGCGGGGTTGCAGTAAGCACAGGAGGCAGTAGTCGGGGGAAAGTGTGCAAAGCAGAGCAGGCAAGGAGGAGAGGAGGGACAGCTCTGCCTGGGAAACGAGGCTTTCCTGGCTACCTGCTGCAAGCCAGAAGCTTCCACATTCTCCATCCCGTCTGGCTCCTCAGCCCTGAATTCTACCCCCATTTTACAGAGAGAAAACTGAGGCTTGGAGAAGTTAGTGGGCTTAGCCAGGGTCATCTATCACAAGTGTTGAAACATGAGGGAGGGAAGTTACACATGCCAGCCCAGGGCTGCCCACCCTGTCTTTCTCTGTCTCTGTGTGTCTCTGTGACTGTTTCTCTGTGTGTCTGTCTCTGTGTCCCTCTGTCTCTATGTGTCTCTCTGTGCATCTCTGTGTGTCTCTCTGTCTCTGTGCATCTCTCTGTGCCTCTCTGTCCCTGTGCATCTCTCTGTCTCTGTGTGTCTCTCTGTCTCTGTGCATCTCTCTGTCTCTGTGTGTCTCTCTGTCTCTGTGCTAACATGAGGGAGGGAAGTTACACATGCCAGCCCAGGGCTGCCCACCCTGTCTTTCTCTGTCTCTGTGTGTCTCTGTGACTATTTCTCTGTGTGTCTGTCTCTGTGTCCCTCTGTCTCTATGTGTCTCTCTGTGCATCTCTGTATGTCTCTCTGTCTCTGTGCATCTCTCTGTGCCTCTCTGTCCCTGTGCATCTCTCTGTCTCTGTGCGTCTCTCTGTCTCTGTGCATCTCTCTGTCTCTGTGTGTCTCTCTGTCTCTGTGCGTCTCTCTGTCTCTGTGTGTGTCTCTGTCTCTGTGCGTCTCTCTGTGTCTCTTTGTGCCTCTCTGTCTCTTTGTGTCTCTGTGTCTCTGTGTGTCTCTCACGGTGGGCTGTCAGGCCCTGTGACAGGCTGGTGTGGGAGATTTTGGACCAAGTACATCTCCGTGTCCTCCGGGCTCACCACCCAGGCAGAGGCCTGCTCTAGCCCAAGGTTGGTGACGGGCCAGACAGGCTGATTCCTGGGAGGCTTGGTGCAAAACAGCTGCCGGTTCCATTTCTGCTGCTTCCATAGGCTGCCGCGGCCCTGACTGCACACATTTTCCCAGGCTGCACCCGAGAGTGGGGGGTCCTCACATGCAAACAAAGGAACAGCTCAGCCCTGCAAATGGCTTTGAAAATGGGGCCACAGGGATTCCACTTGGCTGACACACTCCGCCCTGGCCTGGGCTTCCTCTCCCAGGGGCATCCCCCAGCCCCTGCCGGCCAGCTGCGTCTCCCACCGCCACCCACTCCAAAGCCCTGACCACACGGACATGGTGGCTCAGTCCAGAATTCCCTGCACACCCTTCCCACGCAGGGAGGGGCGGGCAGCAGGGGTTGCGAGGGCTGACTCACCGCCAGAATCCAGCACTGGTCACAGAGCCTCACAGGGCATCCACACCCACCCCGGGCTCAGCCCTGCCTGAGCCAAGCAGGGTGTTCACATGCGACTTGCCTGTAGTTCTTGTCTCGGATGAGACCTCCAGCCTGAGACAGAGGATGTTAATCCCCCCACACGCTGTTGAAGGATGTCAGACCATTTATGCAGAACTTGCTAAGGGGTGACCACAAAAGACACAGGCACCTGTTAGCCCAGCAGTCTTCCTGTGGGGTGTCCCTGGGGACATATGGACACATTCACAAGAGTACAGAAGCACTGGCAGTTTTGAAGACGTCACTTCCCAGCCCCTCTGTTTTAGGTATTCTCTCCAAAAACTGGTGTATCTGGGCATACACTGGTGGTTTCCAGTTTTCCCACAAAACAAAGAAGGGCCTTGCCCATCCTGAATGGGGCTGTGGTACATCTCCTCAGTATGTAAAGTGCTCAGCACCAAACAGAACTGCAGACTCCAGCTATCATCCAGGCCAGGCGTGGTCCCCACAAATGACAAGTCCCTGCGAACTCTGCACCTGGCTGCCTACCACCCATCTATCTTGCGCTAAGAATGCAGATGTCTCCAGTACATATTAATGTATACATTTGAACTGAAAAATGAAATCCAAAGTTTTCCTTTTTTTACAAAAAGTTATGATCTAGCTATTTGCTTTTTCCTGAAGTATAAGGTGGCTATTTTCCATAAATTAAATAACCCAGATCTGCAACTTCAAGGTTTTGATGAACAATATATGAAGCATATACATCATATTCAATACACCAGACATTTTATCCTTTATAACTATGTAAACTTGTGATGTAACATTTTGGACATCAATCTCAAATGCTTAAACATGAAAGCATTTTAAAATGCTTAAAAATATTTGAAAGGCGACATGGTTTTCCAAAATTCTTTTCAGTTCAGTTTAGTTCAGTTGCTCAGTCGTGTCCAACTCTTTGCGACCCCATGAATCGCAGCTGGCCAGGCCTCCCTGTAATCAAACAGGAAGTGTTGAAGGCCATTGCCTGAGTCCGCCCCTCACTTCAATAAGGCACAGGAGAGGACTGGTCAGGAGTGACTGATGGGGACAGTTTCCTCAGAGCACAAGTTGTCTTGCGAGCCTGCTCTGTGGCCCTGGATCTTCGGGAGAGAGTGACCTCAGCCCTCTGGACAGATGCTTACTGGATGCAACAGACGCAACAGGAATCTGAGTCATGGTGACAAAACTAACTGGAACCTCTCAGGAAGGGGGCCCTCGAGGGAGCCTGACATGAACCCAGGAGCTGGAGACACGGTGTGGATGCCTGGAGCGCATCTGCAGAGGCCCGAGGTGAGCGGCTGGATGAGGGCGGAGAAGGCAACAGTGGGGAAAACCGGGCTTCCACCCAAACAGGAGAAGCACGAGGCCGCAGGCCATCTTTTGAGGGCCAAGTGCGCCTATGAAGGCAGCAAGTATGATTTTGTCTTGGAGAGCCCTCCAACCAAGCAGGCTTCCTCCCAGAGCCTAGGCAACCCCAGGAGAAAGAGGCTGGAGGTGGCTCCTGGAATGCAGAGCTGGAGAAGGGCGGGTCATAAGCTGTCAGCTAGAGATCACATCTCCCCAGCCATGTAAAGGCGCAACAGGGACCCCAGGAGGACCCACAAATGCCCATCACAAGAAAATGAGCCAATGTTTGCACAGGGGCCAGACTGTAACAGTCCAGGCAAGAAGGATCTTCCCGTTCTCTGTCACACCTCTTCCTCTGCTCCAGCCCCAAGGAGCCAGAGGCTGCACGGTTGATAGAAAAGGAGGTGGAAATGAAAACAGTGAAGCTGGCCACAATGTTCCCCTGAGTCCTGGTGGAGCTGGGAACAGGGAGAGGCTTTAAAGTGGGTGGGAGAGAGAAGCTCTGGGATTAGACTGGACTGGACTTCTTAATACACTATTTGACATTGTGTGATAATAAGATAAAGTGATGAAATCTACCAAAGTTGGGATATGACCCAGGCTAGTGGAAAGACAGGCCGTGGTAAAACCATACATAGTTATGTCTCATCTTTCACTAACTTCCCATAGACTCAGACTCCTCAAGGCAGGGAGCGGGTGGTCAGAGCCTGGTGCTCATGGTTAGGCTTCAGAGAAAGCAAACCTCCACAGATGACATCAGGTGAGAGAAGAACAAGGCGAAGGGTCCGTGCTAGAGGAAGGTGACGGTGCAGGTGCGGCAGGGCGAGAAGGGTCACCGAGTGGCTTTGATTGCACAGCATGTGGCGGGGGAGGAGCTGGGGGGGAGTGGCGAGCAGGGTGAGAACTGCTCCGGCAGCATCCCCGCCCTCAAGCGTCCCCCCAGTTTAGTAACCATGAGTCACAGGGGGCCATCTGTGACATGTGCCAAGAGTGTGGTGCAACGTGTTAGAAGAATCTGGGAGAGAGACTTCACCTGAGATGACTGAACCTCTGAGTTGGACTTTGAGAGATGGGAGGCTGAAGATGCTGAACGAGTTTATGGAAGAGAAGGGCAGGCTTGCTGAGTCCTGGGTGATGCCCACACAGCCTTGCCAACCCTGTGGTCTCCCAAAGCCCAGACAGCGCTACCTGCCAGCACAGATCCACCCGCCACGCTCCGGAGCCCCAGCCTCTGAGCCGTCACTGTAGTCACCCAGGCTTAGGCACCCAGATGAGTTGGGGCCGCAGGCGGAGCTGTCAGACGTGCCTGGCAACCTGCCCTGCTAGGTCCATTCAGTCTCCATTCTTCTTAGCCCCAGAGCCAGTGTACCCACAGATGCAAACGTGTACATGTCCACAGACATACACATGCATGGTGACATGTGTACACACCCTGCAGATGCTACTTGTCTCAGGGAGCAAGCTCTTTGAGAAGAAGCAGAGTCAAGCACAGGCAAATACCTTTTGCCTCCTAGTCCCTAACTCACCAGACATAGCCGTTTTGATGAAGGCAGCCAATGATGCGGAAGAAAATAGCCCAGACTCATCCCACCCACTAGGGAAGGCTTGGGTACAGACAACTGCCGAGTCTTGCCTTGACCGTCTCCCTCCATCACATGAGCCCTGTTAACTTCTCGTCCCTTCAGCTTTCTCTCTGCCTGCAGAGGAGGCCGTGGCCATCTCAGGAGCATCTGGAGTCCCAAGGTCTCAGTGGCCTGGAGGTGCTCGGTTCTCCATGCTCATGCAGGCCTCCCAGAGTCCGGACTTGGACGTCTGGTTCCCCCATCTGTCCAGCCTGTGGAGAGAATGCTGCTGTCTCCATGAGAGCACCAAGAATCTCCTGTGTCAGTTCTGGGAAGGAGAAGCCCTGTGGGGAAGGGCGGTTGACCAAGTGATGTGCACTTTCCCTGAGTTTGACCTTCTCTTGGGCTCACTCCCATTTCCACCAGCATGTCACCGCATGGGAGTATTGTTCCCCTGATTGCTCTGAACAGGAACACTTGGTTGTCTGGAAGGACCTTGGTGCTCATTTCCAGTTACCTGGACAGTGAACTTGCTGGCACCTAGGGCCCCAAATTTCCTGGAGAGGAGAGCCTGGGCCAAGGTCAGTTGCCCAGAGTCATGGGTCTCAAGGGATCCAGATGCTGGGAGCTGGTGTCCTTGGACGCCTCTGGTAAGTGCTGGACCCCAGGGCCAGCCTGCATTGAGCTAAAGTGGTCTGATTGCTGCCCCCAAGACATGGTTTTTCTCTTGCTTATTCTATAAGAAGAGACCTTCAGGAAGGACAGAATCCCTATGTGAGAGTGAAAAAGTTTGCCAACCCAGAAAACTTCCCAAACCCATGGGCCCAATGGGAGAATGGGGGCCTTCACTCCGGGACTCCTTATAATTTTCCGTTCTCCATAAAACCTGTCCCTTAGCCCATGAACTAGGACATCTGCCTCCACCCTGGTGCGTGATACGCTGTGCCCACCAACAAGCCAGCTGTGCCATAACAAGGTACTGTCGACCAACTAGCTTAAACAGTTCAGGAGTCTAAGATCAGAGTGCCCAGGGTTGGGGTGGTGGCCACTGGGGGTGGAGCAGAGCAAGGAGATTTCCAATACTGTTCTTTGGTCTTGTGTTGGGAACAGAAGCCTCAGGTTTATCTTTGTTTCCGTCTCTACCCAGGCATTGCTGGGAGTGGTTACATAATGTTGTCACTTAACAATTGTGTGATATGTGCTTGTTTCCTGTACACCAGCATCCCCGGTGCAGTCTGTGCATCCAAGATCCAGAAGGATGAAGTATTTGGACTTGAAAGAACACCAGGGAAAGAACACCAGTTTGCTGCCCTTAAGGCTCTGCTTGCCTAGAGGAGAGTCACATAGCCTTTAAACAACACTATCACAATGTGTTAAGTCCCCTGATCAAGTGATGCTTTGGGGGTCCCAGCAAGGGACCAAGGAAATGGCAACCCACACCAATATTCCTGCCTGGAAAATCCATGGACAAAGGAGCCTGGTGGGCTATAGTCCATGGGGCTGCAGAGAGTCAGACACGACTGAAGTGACTGAGCAGGGATGGGAGCAAAAAGGATTTCCCACTTTTTGGATGATTAAAGTGAGGCCTGGAGAGTCAAGGTGATGACAACTTTTTTTGTTGTTTGCTTATTTTCTTCTTTGTTGGTTGGGTGCCAAGCCCAGGAGAGGCCCGAGTACTGCAGTCCGTCTCTGTTTCCAGATGGATTTCCCCGATCCAGGAATCGAACCCGTGTCTCCTGCATCTCAGGCAGATTCTTTACCGTCTGAGCCGCCGGGGTTTGTTATAAAACCTGGGTGGACCCCAGTCCATTGTTCTTCTGTCACACACTGAATCTCACTCTGCCGTTCGTCTCTGTTTGGGGCAAGAATGGCAGACTCTTGACCCCTCAGCGCCGAGGCTCTGTGCTCTGTCCGCAGAGATAGGCCTTGGCGAGTGCTGTGTGGGCATGGCATCACGGGTGCTTGTTAGTTGTTGGCAGCCCCCAGCTAAGGGGAACTGGAGTTCAGGCAGCGATGTTGGACTCTCAGCTCAATCTTTCTTCCTTTCAACCTCTCTCTGACCATTTCAGATAATAGCACCTATTTTTAGCAATAACACGACGGTTAAAGATAATGTATGTCAGGAACCCAAGACGTGTATGTTTTGGAGAAGGAAATGACAATCTACTCCAGTATTCTTGCCTGGGAAATCCCATGGACGGAAGAGCCTGGCGGGCTACAGTCCAGTGAGGCTGCAAAGAGTCAGACACGACCGAGCAGCTAACCCACCCCCACCACCAGGTCTGCAGGAGTTCCCACCGTAGGAATCAGCGCTCGTTCTCCAGCATTCCTTCACTGCAGACTGGCACAGCTTCTCAGACCTCCACACCTCTGAGAGGCAGGTGGGTTTGGAGAACTAACTTTGGAGCAGATGGAGAGATTTAAGCTGCAGCTCCACCATTTCCTAGCTGGGTAAGCTTGGGTCACCTCCTTTATCTTGCTGAGCCTGAGTTTTCTCACATAGGAAGCGGAAATAATAATGGGATTCAGTGTATGGAGTTATTAGGAGGACTGAGTCTGTGCAAAGCAAGGATTTAGCACAGCACCTGGCATAGATCAAGTGCTCGATGAAGAACATTGTTGCTGTAGCTCCGCTGGGCCTGGCCTAAGGGGAAACCCCCTGCCTTAGTTCTTGAAGCTGTCTTCTTGAACCCTCCTAGTCACACCATAATCTAGGGACCAGCAGGATTGGCCTCGCCTTGAAAATCACCAGAAATGCAGAATCTCAGGCCCCACCCAGGCCTACTGCCACAGAATCTGCACTGTAACAAGATTCCCAGGTGACTCATGGGCATTCACTTTTGAGAAGCAGTGTGACTTCAAGTGCATGCAGCTGGCCTTTCTTGCCCTGCCTAAGGGGAGATGAGTCACTTCCTAGACCCAGCCAGAATTCTTCTTAAAAAGGCAGAACCCAAGCCTGCCATGGTGGATTTGACTAGACTCTCGGGCCCTTCCTGAAGGCTTGCAGTGTGGCTAGGAGACTAGGCGAGTGAAGCAGTGATGTGAAGGGTGTATCGAAGCATAAATGAGGGATAGTACTGCAGTGGCCCAAACAGGAAGTGAAGGGCCTGGATTAGGACAGGGCCAAAAGTGTGGGGCAAAAGGGGCTGAGTTGTAGAAAGTTGTCCATCTAGAATTCAGCAGATTTAGCACCCAGGTGTTACAGGTAAAATAGGATAAGGAAGGATCAGGGACAACTCTGAGGTGCTAGATGGAGATAATGGGATGGTAATACATTGATAGAGACAAGGTTGGCCAGAAGGAAGAGAAGGGGGTGATGATTAGGAGAAAGGAGGTATGCTTTCCATCCAGGACACTGTCATTCTTTTTTTTTCTTAATTGAAATATAGTTGCTTTACCATGTTGTGTTAGTTCGTGCTGTACAACAACTTGAATCAGCTATATGTACACATATATCCCCTCCCTAGGGAGCCTTCCTCTCCCCAGCCCTACCCCACTGGGTCATCATAGAACTCCGAGCTGAGCTCCTGTGCTATACAGCAGCTTCTCACTAGCTAGCTATTTCACACATAGTAGTTTATATGTTAGGGGCTTCCCTGGTAGTTCAGCTGGTAAAGAATCTGCCTGCAATGCGGCAGACCTGGGTTCGATCCCTGGGTTGGGAAGATCCCCGGGAGGAGGGCATGGCAACTGACTTCTGTATTCTTGCCTGGAGAATCCCATGGACAGAGGAGCCTGGCAGGCTGTAGTCCATGGGGTCACAGAGTCGAACACAAGTGAGTGACTGAGTGCAGCAGAATGCGTATGTCAATCCTAGTCTCCCAACTCATCCTACCCTCCCCTTCCTGCTCTGTGCTGGACACTGTGATTCTGATGGACAGGTGGCAAATTAGTTAGAGGTTTTCCATAAGAAGAGTGGGCTTCCCCTGGCAATTAATTCCCATCTTCTTGCAGCACTCATTGTTCTGTGGAGTGATTCAGGGCACTGACGTGAAAAGGCTGTGGGTTCAAATCCTGACCCTCCCACTTAGGAGCTGTGCACCTTGTACAAGTTTACAAACCTCTCTGTGCCTCAGCTTTTACATGTACAAAATTACCTATCTCAGACCCCGGCAGAGAGGATTACATGAATTAACATTTGTGATGTGCCTTAAACCATGCCTGGACCATAGCAAACACTCAGATATTATCCATTATTATAATGGCCTGTTTATTTGAAATTGTGAGGTCCTTGGGGGCAGGGACCTCAAATAAAATCATCTTTGTGTTGCATAACACTAAACACAAAGCAGGTATACAGTATGGTCCATGACATATGTTGTTCATTAAAGGTGGCCCACTGGGCCAGTGTGGTATCTGTACACAGATGAGTACAGATGTTGTATCCCTTTACAAATGTTCATCCCTTCCCCACTCCCTTTTTTCTAATCACAACTTAATGACTTGCAGGTAATGAGAATCCATGCTCATTCACAGCCTAAGCTTGGCTGTGGGTTACTCTGGTAACTGAGCTGGCTCCTGGGTAAATCCACTCTCCCCAGAGGATGATACTGCCCCTTGAGCAGGGGCAGCCTGTCCTCTGAAGATTCTCTTGTTCATTTAACAAAGATTATCTGTGTGCCAATCAATAATAATATTCACTGCCATTTCTTGAGGTCAGACACCAAGCTGAGTTTGAGTAAGACCAAGGCTCTGCACCTTGCTCTAGAGCTCACGGTCTTGTCAAGGAGAGAGACAGAAAGACAGGAGATTGTAAGAGAGTGTGAGATATGTGACGTGGGAGGCAATACTTGCTGCCAAGTGTAGGGCAGACTCAGAGGAGAAAGAGCACCCCAGTCTGCTCACTTGAGATGTGTCTTCTTCCAAAAGAGGACCAAAATGGCATCCCTGAATGCATGCCAGTCCCACCCCAATGCTGCATACATTTTCTCTTTCACTGTCACACTGGGCTTGGTGACACTGGTCAGGATTAAAGACTGAGAGCAAAAGGAAGGCAGAGGTCAGGTGCCAGGCACACGTGCATGGAGGAATTCAAGGCTGGCACAAAGCTTAGAGTGTCTCAGGTCCTCTTTACTAGAAGCAGAGCTTGAGATCTGGGGAGAGTAAAGCTGACTTATTGAGGAGGTGCTCCTCAGGGAAAACTAAGGAGGGAGAAGGGACAGAAAATCAAGGAAGGGGAAAGAACAGAGCAAGAATGTGGTCTCAGCTGAAGTCTAGTCTTCTCCCAGGTCCTCAGGGTTGGGGCTGAAGAAGCCTTGCCCAGGCAAGGCACTCCCTTGGTCACACAGCCAAGAAGGCAGGAGGCTCTGAGTTGTCAACAGCCAGCAGCTGCAGCATCTAGGTGGGTACACTGACCCAGAGAAGGGCACCTGGGTGTGGCCTCAACACTGCCAGCACAGGCAGGTACAAGTCCAAGGTACCAGCATTCCACAAGGTCCACTTAGCCCCAGGATCTATCTGGTCTATCTGTGACCTCTCAAGCTTGCACTTTGTGAACTGGGGTGTTCTACCAGGCTCCTGGAAGAATCTCAGGCCACACTCGGTGTAGAGCTTGCTGGTGACCAACTCTTCCAAGTCTTTTCCACAAATGCTGCTGCTGAGCACATCTACCTCATCCTGCTTGTGCATCCAGAATATTCCTAAGAACCAAGACTTTGAGTGTTCGGGACAAGTTGGTTTGCCCCACACGGTTGGATATGGACACCCTGGAAATTAGAACTCAGAAGAGCACTGGAATGAAAATCAATACAACTGGCTTGCTGTGTGACCTTGGGCAAGTCCTCTCAGCACCCAGCTCTCTCTACTTTGGTTTCCTCACCTGAAAAATGGGGAACTAGACTAGAAAGTTTCCAAAATGAGATATCCTGGAGAAAGCAGACAGACAAATGTATACAGCAGATATTAAAGTTACATCTGCAGTTCACACACATCTGTAAACTGGTGTGTGTAGTTCTGTGTGTAGAGAAAAAGGAGAGTATTTACAAGCCAGAGTGCTGGGACCTTTTATTCATATGTATTTAGAACCTTTGCTGTTTGTACTTGGCCAGCTTTGGATGGCAAAACAGTCTATTCTCTGTGGAAATTCTGACTTATTTTTCCAGCTGGTCTGCCAATTGCCAAGAAATGTCATCTGAATATCATTATTTAATCGAAGATTAGTCCATGCCTGTGATATAGGCTGTAACTATTATCTTCTTTGATTCTTTACATAAGCACACATTTTCTTCCAGGATTAAACCTCACATTCATAGAGGTAAATACTACCCCATCTTTGACCAAATGGCCAGGAGCGTGATGAAGTAACCCATTGGGATTGTGACCCTCTATATCTGTGTGTGTGTGTGTGTGTGTGTGTATGAGTGTTCATTGTATATATGCGTGTGAGTGGATGTATAAGTAAGTATGAGTGAGAAAAATACCTTTGGATTCATTTCTTACAGAAAGAAAGAGGACCTTCCTTGATCGTTGGTCATATCACCATAGCCTTCTTGCAGCTGATTTCCAGTATTTGTTTTCAGATCAGAACATGTGAGAAATAAAACCCAGCCAAGCCTGCTGGGAGGTAAAAGGATGGACCAGACTCTATTTGCAACCCAGTCATATTGCAGATCTCTTGGGAAAAGCAAAGGAGGAGAGGGCAGGGAGGGCATGAGTTCAAGCTGTAAATGTTGGCTTGGGTGTTGGAAAACTCTAGACTGAATGACCTTAGGAGGCTCCCACTTAGCCCTGGAATGTCTCCAGCCTTCTTAAGCTCCATGTGACATCTAAGTTAATCTAGTGCTTCCAGGGTTTCCTAGGACAGTTTTCTCATTGGCCTTGGACTAGCCAGTTGAGGTGATAACATTTCATTTCAGTTTTGTTTTTTTTAATCAGGTTGCTCCCAACAAAGCTGGGCCCCCACCTGCCCTCGGAATAGACCTCATTACAAAGTTAGGACTAGCTCCCCAGTTCATGAAATCCCTTTAGATTCTTCCCTTTTTTCCAGCCTCTTGGCTTCTGCCTGGTCTTAGGGCCACACTATGGCCAAACATCTAACACCACCATTCCCAAATTATTAGCTAAATGATTATCTGCCAGAAAAAGAGAGTCCAGGGACAAGACCTTGGACCTACTAGGCTGCGTGACTGTTCCCATACACCATAGTGGGGGCAGAAGAGGTCATTGGCTTCATCTGTAGGAGCTGTAGGGACAGCAAGCCTGGACCTAACAATCAGGAATTCTCAGGACTTACTTATTCTCCTCTGCACTTCCTTTCCTTAAACTTTTTCTATTTCCAAAGGCAGTTCATGGACGTGTGTTTGTGGGTGCATGATGCTCAGTTATGTCTGACTCTTTATGACCACATGGACTGTAGCCCACCAGGCTCCTCTGTCCATGGAATTCTCCGGGCAAGAATACTGGAGTGGGTTGCTACTTCCTACTCCAGGGCGTCTTCCCCACCCAGGGATCAAATTCGCATTTCTTGCATCTCTTACATTGGCAGGCAGACTCTTTACCACTGGTGCCACCTGGAAGGTGCAGTTCACGGATGTATCAACGCAGAGAGGATCATAAACATCAGGATGATTACATGCACGCCACCAACACTTCGCCACAGGCCTGGCCTGTTGTAGGCCCACAAATACATTTTTTGAATTAATGAATGGGGTGAGTGCATAAGTGCATGGAGTGGGTAGACAGATGGAGATAGATTGCAGAATAGATCTTCAAGATAATCTTCTTTGGAAAGGGCAGAGTTGGGAAAAGTCCTTCATCTGCATTTGTTACACTGTTACAGACATAAGTGTTTCCTACCCTACTGAGTGATCCAATCTTCAAATCAAATTGGAAAGCTCCTTTGAGGTTCCTCTGGGTGCATAAATGAGAGTTGGAGGAGGAACAGAGGCAAATGGGGAAGGAGTGACCAAGGTGAAGTTCCCATTTGAGCTATATGTACATTTCAGGTCTTTCCCATACTACTCCGCACATCTCTCCCCCTGGTGCTCCCACAGGTAATGATGGGGGAAGATGACTCGATGGAGAAGATAACCAGAAGCCCAACCAGATTTTTTTTATTTTTTGGTCCAGTTGCTCAGTATAGAGTGACTCGTAAGAACTCCAGACAAGGATGACGATGGAAAAGGAGTCTAGCAGTTCAGGGGAGGGTTGGGGGAAAGAACAGGGGACCCTGGAGGCTGGGAGAGAATGGGAAACATGTTTTGTAAGATTTCCAAGATTTTTGGGGACTGTTGTTAAGGACTTTTTCGTAAGACCTGTTATCCTGCTGGGGTTTGCATCACTATTTGATCTAAGCCCCAACAGGACGGCTACATCTGCTACTAAGCTGTGTTGTAAATGTCTTTAATTTTTATATTTCATCTGAAGGGAGTTGTTAAAGTGAGTTTACAGGGTGATGGCTCTTTGAATAAAGGCCATCAATACTGGAGCAGGGCTCTGTGTGACACTTAATTTTCGCTCTAATAAGCCCTCCTAAAACATTACAAGATTTAGAAGAGGTGTGTGTGTTTCTCCCCCCCTTCCTTTCTTCCTTTCTCCTTTAACTTTCCTCTTCGCATTTTGCCTCCGCTCTCAATCTCTTGTGCTCTCCTCTCCTGCTTTCCTTGAAGGACACATTTGAAGAGAATATTTCTGCCCAGATGACACCACTTCTCTTTTCACTGCCAGCCAGATGTGCTCTTGACTTCTGAACAGGAGAAATGTTTCTTTGAAGTTTTTCAAAGACGTTGCTTTTATTTAGAATGTTCTTCCCTTTTCTTTCTCTCCCTCATGTTTAACTGGTTGGGAAGCCCTGAGAGGGGTTTTCACAGGGGCCTCTTTTCTTTTCTTGGGGGCATAAAAGGACTGGGATCAGAAGCACTTTATTCCCAGAGAACCTTCTATCTTCAGCCCCAGTGATTCCAAGTATTTGCTGATGGAGCCGCTGTCCCCAAAAGCAAAAAGGAGACGGCATGGCATTTATCCTGGAAGCATGTTTCTGAGATGAACAGAATAGTTCTGTTGGGGGTGCATTTTTTTGAACATCTCTCTATCTTCCATAAGGTTGGACAAAAGAGGCTTTTTCTTTCTGGCTATGGTGCAGTGGCTCAGAAGGTAAAGAATCTGCCCGCAGTGTGGGAAACCTGGGTTCGATCCCTGGGTTGGAAAGATCCCCTGGAGAACTGGGCATGGCAACCCACTCTGGTATTCTTCCCTGGAGAATCCCCATGGACAGAGTAGCTTGGCAGGCTACAGTCCATGGGGTTGCAAAGAGTCAGACACGACTGAGTGCCTAAGCACACAGGGGTGCAGTCACGGAGGCTCAGATACTCCCGTTCAGTCACTAAGGCACTCACTGTTCCTCACCACCTCCAGGAGTTTGCCCAAGTTCATGTCCAGATGCTCGTGCCTTGGCTTGAAATTTTGTTAAAACAAAGATCAGTGATGGGAATTCAGGGGACACTTCAGAAAAGTATAGATTGGCACCCAAAAAATAGATCAGAAGCCCCTCTGAAAACAAGAAGAGAGCTTTTTTCTGTCTTTATCTCCCTCAAAGCAGCATAGTTCAGCATGCTGCTGGGCTGACCAGTGTTTTAAAAGGGAATTGGGAAGAGTTAGTGCTTCAGGAGATGTAGTGATAGGAAGCTGCAATATCCATTTGGAGAATGGGCCCATCTTTAATATGACATATTAGGGCAGAGGATTTGGAATATGAAATCCTGGTTAAAGTTCCAGCTGTGTGCAGACTACCTGTGTCTCTACCCCCTTTGAATGTAACTTCCAAAAAGGTGACATACTCTGGGGCCTAAAAGAATCCCTGGGACTCAGAAAGCACATGGTAAATCTTTGTTGCCTTTGTGAATGTGTCTGTCTAGCAATAGCTGTGATTCTTTGGGAGGGAAGGGCATTCTAGACTTAGAAAGAATTTTTTTTTGCTGTAGAGTTTCTCAGAGGAAATAGTTACAGTAAGCCCCCTACATATGAACCTTCAAGCTATGAACTTTCAAAGATGCGAACGTGCATTCACATATCCAATCACGTGAGTCACTTCACAATGTCTGGTGTACATTGTCATGTGTGTGCACCCTCTACAAGTGGTTGTGCTTCTGTGGACTTTGCTGTACAGTACTATATAGAATACAGCAGTACAGATCTTTATTTCAAGCTAGATCTGCAAGAGGAGGACTTCTTTGAACGACTTGCTGTGCAACATAAGGAGCTTACTAATGAAGACCTAATGGAATGGGAGGCCCAGGGAAAGGATGGAGAGAGACAAGAGGAAGAAGAAGTAACTGAAGAATTGAAGAGGTTCACAGCACAGGAAACGTCAAGGGGATCTTGTTTATCTGAGGAGGTACTGTTAGTTTTTGAGGCGAAGGACCCAGCTGTAGAAGGATACACGAAGGTTGCAGCAGCCGTTAAGAATGTAATCAGTGCTACTGTGCATCTAAGAGGAGAAATAAAGAGTTACTACCCAGACATCGCTGGATTGTTCTTTCAAGAGTAGATAGAATTGAGTCCAGCCAGGAACCAGAACCTGTGCCATCAGCATCAGGCATGAGTGAAATTGCCTCTTGCCCTGCATCTCCTATTGCTGACGATCCTTCAGCTCTCCCATCTCCCACCTCCTCGCCCTCCTCCAGTCAGTGACTCTGTTCACTCGATGCCAGCCCCTGTGTGCTAGCTGTTAGACTGTACTTTTCAAGGTGCTGTACTATAAGATTAAAAATGTTTTACTTTTCTGTGTTTGTTTTTATGTATTATTTGTATGAAAAGTATTATACACTTATTACAATACAGTACTAAATAGCCAGTTGTGTTAGTTGGGTACCTCTGCTAACTTTGTTGGACTTCCGCACTCTGAGATTGGAATTTGCTCCTATATTGGGGACTTACTGTATTCGGGATTATCAGATAACTTCTTACTCCATCAAAATACTTATATTTCTGAGGTTGTTGAGAAAGAGAAATAGATTTGGTATTGTGGATTTTGTGTTTGGTTTATGTAAAAATGTGTTCATTAAAACCCAGAAGTGTTTGTGTACACATGCACACACGAACTGATTTCTCTCTGTCTTACGTGAAGTGTGTTGATGTCTACAGATAATCAGAGTCAGGCACTCTTTTGACTAACTCCTGGGGAATAACAAAGACCCAACAGATTCAGGGCATGCCACCTCCCAGCTGCCTGAAATCATACTACTCCTCCAAGTGACTGGGTGAGTTAATCAAAGTTATTCTCCAGTCTCTCTTCTTACCTACTTACCTGTGTTCTTAGGGGCAAGTTTCATATATGACTTTAATTTCTGCATTTTGGTGAAACCCTGAAATTACCCTAGTGTAGCTAAAAAGATGAGGCCATCATATTTCCCAACCTCCTTTATAGTTACTAATCACATTGTCCTAATAATATATTATATATTATAATATATTTTATATATAGTTATTATATATATAATGAATATAGCATACTATTAGGACAGTATGATTGGTTCAGTACAGCAGACTGTGAGGAGAAGTGATGCTGATCGCTTCTCAGTCAAGTCAGTTGAAGGTCTTTATGCCTCTTCCGTCCCTCGGTCTCTTCCTCTTCTTTAGCATCTGGAAGGCCACATCCTTCAAATGGTACAGAAAAACAGAACAGGACCTCTTTCAAGCTGGGTTTCTGAGTCTGGGATGTACAACATAAGCAAGTAACAATTTGTTTACATTGCGTATTGAGATTTCAAGAATCATTTGTTATTGCAGCATAGCCTAGCACATCCTTACTAACATGCCTTTGATCCTCTGCCCAAGCTATCAAACCAACAAAGCTGATGGCTCCCCTTTCTTAAAGGCTCTCACATCTGTTTCCTTCCATTTCCACTGCCAAGATTCCCAGTTCACACACCCAGCCTCTCACTTGTACACCTGCAGGAGCACTGTACCACCTCTAAGCCTCCAGCCTCTGCCACTCTATTCCTTCCTCCCACCTCATTTTCAGATCCTCAAACATAGCTTAGCATCATGCCACTCTCTTGCCCAAAATGGCTCCCCATTGCCTACAAAAGAGTCCAAACACTGAAGTCAGAGCCACAAACCCTTCTGTAATGAAAATTTAATCCTGTTGTTCCAGCTTCTTTTCTCAGACCCCTCGTCCTACCTCTGATTGAATTAATCACTCTCTCTCTTCGTGCTCCCATGCTGCACTTTCCCACCTCAACTATTGCTGTTTTTCCCCATAAGTCTTATCTCTCCTCATTCCACACCCCAGTTATTCCTACCTGACAAAAGCTTCAGAGCCAATTCCTCCATGACATTCTCTATTTTTAATTTTTATTTTATATTGGAGCATAGTTGATTAACAATGTTGTGTTAGTTTCGGGTATATGGCAAAGTGATTCAAATTTATATGTACATACACACACATACACACACACACACACACACATATCTATTCTTTTTCCAAATAGGTAATTGCAGAGTATTGAGCTGAGTTCCCTGTGCTATACAGTAGGTCCTTGCTGGTTGTCTATTTTAAATTTAGCAGTGTGCACATATCCATCCCAAACTCCCAGCCTATCCCTCTCCCCCACCCTTCCCTCCATAACCATAAGTTCTCTAAGTCTGCAAGTTTGTTTCTATTTTGTAAATATGTTCATTAGTATCATTTTTTTCAAGATTCTGTATATAAACTATGTCACATATTTGTCTATTTCTGACTTCACCTAGTGATAATCTCCATGTTGCTGAAAATGGCATTATTTCATTCTTTTAAATGGATGATGAATATTCCATTGTATGTATGGACCACATCTTCTTTATCCTTTCATCTGTCATTGGACAGTTAGGTTGCCTCCATGGCTTGGCTGTTGTAAACAGTGCTGAAATGAATATTGTGTGTTTTGTGTAGCCTTCTGAACCATGTTTTTCTTTGAATATATGCCAAGAAGTGGAATTGTTGGATCTTATGGTAGCTCTGTTTTTAGTTTGTTAAGTGAAGTTGCTCAGTCGTGTCCGACTCTTTGCGACCCCATGGACTGTAGTCTACCAGGCTCCTCCGGCCTTGGGATTTTCCAGGCAAGAATACTGGAGTGGGTTGCCATTTCCTTCTCCAGGAGATCTTCCCAACCCAGGGATCGAACCCTGGTCTCCCACATTGTAGGCAGACGCTTTACCATCTGTGCCACCAGGGAAGTCTCTTTAGTTTGTTAAGGAAGCTCCATGTTGTTCTTCATAATGGCTGTACCAATTTATATTCCCACCAACAATGTAGGAGGGTTCCCTTTTCTTCACACCCTCTCTAGCATTTATTGTTTATAGATTTTTTGATGATAGTCATTCTGACTGCTGTGAGGTGGTATCTCATTGTATTTTTTTTTAAATATTTATTTACTTATTTATTTGGTTGTGCTGGGTCTTGGTTGTACCACACAGAATTTTCGATTTTCCATTGGAGCATTTGGGATCTTTTAGTTGCAGTGTGCAAAACCTTGGTTGCAGCATGTGGGATCTAATTCCGTGACTGGGGATCAAACCCAGGCCCCATGTACTGGTAGTGCAGATTCTCAGCCACAGGACCATCAGGGAAGTTCCTCATTGTAGTTTTGATTTGCATCTCTCTAATAGTTAGTGATGTTGAGCGTCTTTTCATGTGCCTCTTGCCCATTTGTATCTTCTTTGGAGAAATGTCTGTTTAGGTCTTCTGCTCATGTTTTGATTGGGTTGTTTGCTTTTTTGATATTGAGCCACATGTGTGGTTTGTAAATTTTGGGGACTAATCCCCTCTCAGTCACATTGTTTGCAAATATATTCTCTCATTCTGTGGGTTGTCTTTTCATTTTATTTATGATTTCCTTTGCTATGCAAAGGCTTTTGCTTTTAATTGGGTCCCATTTGTTTATTTTTGTTTCTATTTCCACTACTCTAGGAGATGGTTTGGAAAAGACATTGCTGCAATTCATGTCAAAGTGTGTTCTGCCCATGTTTTCCACTAAAAGTTTTATAGTATCCTATTTTATATTTAGGTCTTTAATTCACCTTTTGAGTTTATTTTTGTGTATGGTGTTTAAGAATGTTCTAATTTCACTATTTTACATGTAGATATCCGGTTTTCCCAGAACCATTTATTGAAGAGCCTGTCTTTTCTCCATCACATAGTCTTGCCTCCTTTGTCATAGATTAAATGACCATAAATGCATGGCTGTATTTCTGGGCTTTCTATCCTGGGCTTTCTATCTATGTTTCTACCCTCAGCTTTCCATCTATGCTCTATTACCTATGTTTCTGTTTTTGTGCCAGTATCATGCTATTTTGATAACTGTATCTTTGTGGTATAATCTAAAGTCAGGCAGCCTGATTCCTTCAGCTCTATTTTTCTTTCTCAAGATTGATTTATCTATTTGGAGTCTTTATGTTTCCATACAAATTTTAAGATTTTTTTGTGTTCTAATTCTGTGAAAATCCATTGGTAATTTATTAGAGATTACATTAAATCTGTAGATTGCCTTAGGTGGTGTAGTCATTTTGATTTTTTATTTTTCCAATCCAAGAACATGGTATATCTCTCCATCTGTGTGTGTCTTCTTCAATCTCTTCCACAGCACATGATAATCTCTCTTTCTAGCTCCCTCACATAAAAGTGATCCTATCTGTCTCTGAATTCCTAAAGACCTGGTCCTTTCCTGTCACAATTAACCCCTACCTCAGAGTATTACTTGTGTTTCACAGAGAAAGTCTAAGAACTCTTTATTTGCACCATCCTCATCTAATTCACAGTGACTAGCTCAAAGCCTACACACAGTAGCTCTATAAACTGCTGAAGAATTTACAAAGAATGAGCCAAGAGCTCAGAGACCTAGTTGGAAGGAAGCTCTTTATTCTACTGTGTATACTAGCTTATCGAGTATTTAAAACTGTTATTGTGAGAATATTCTGATTCCACAGCTTTAGAGTGGATCTCCACAATGTGTATTTTAGTAAGGACACAAGGGGATTCTGATGCAAGAGATGTGCAAACCACATTTTGAGAAACACTGAAGTATACAAACGTGTGAGTACGTGTTAGTGAATGCTCTCAGTGTATGACTGAAGTGCGATGGTAGTTTGGGTCATCAGAGTGCGATCTTTTCCAGGGATGGCAAATACACTTTATCTCACTTGTCAACACCAATACATTTGCTGGGGCTGTCCAGAGTGCTGTTTTAAGTAGGTCTCTAGGGCCACATCTGGACTGCACAGGAAAAAGTCCTGTGATTGATGGATGATGTCTGCTGTAGGACCGAGAAGGAAATGTGGCGGCCTGTGTGCCAGGTGTCAGCCATCACTGCCAGCTCCTTGTTTTGGAGACAGTGAGCCAGGACATGGAGATGGAGATCAAAGGATCATCTGACTCTTAATCCAGCCTGCAACCAGAACTGACATCAGCCATTGACTCCCTCAGGTGACTTTGTGGCAAAAGAAAATAAAATCAAGATGTGTAGTAAAAGGCATCAGTCAACCAGGAGCTGCAAGCTGTTGGAGCGAACATTTGTTGTTTACATCCAAGCCTCCATTGAGGTGGTGCCCCCCACCACTCAATGGCAACTTGATTTTCCCCTCATGCACGCGCCCCTCTCTGTTCTATTCTGTTCCCACTGGATGTGGCGTGACCACACTCCCTGTTCTGAGGTGGGCTCTGACCGGCTTAGGCCAAGCAGCATATTCTGTCTCTCCAGGAGCAGGAACGGAGGAGGGATTCCCAGGACTCAGGAGCTTGAGGAAGACCCTCTCCTTACTCCTTGAGGAGAGGTATGAGGGTGTGAAATTGGACCCGGCTACAGTAATTTTATTTCCATAAGAGGAGGAACTGCAGCTGCTAGGGGGCCACTCTGAGCAGTTGAGGATGATGCCAATACCACTGAGAAAGAGAGACGAGAAAGAGGGAGGTGGGTCCCAGGTAACATTATCTGGGCCACTGGATAAAGTCTGACATAGCATCAATCTTACCACTAGACTATTCAGTTATATGCACTTTCTTTGTTATCTAACTAGTTTTTTTAGTCATTCAGCACCAAACGAATCCTATCTACCAGTTCATTGAAAGAAGATGGAGATTCAGTCGTATCTGGCCCTAGCATAGGCCAGACACAATAGTGGCAGACTCAAGGCCCCACCTGGGGTCCATCTTTGTCTAACTGTGCACACATAAATTCACTTCATTCCTTTGGTGCTTCTGCTGCCATTTCCCGGGAGTGAGCCCTTCATTTCAGAAGGAAAGGAAACAGAGGGAAGTCCGTCCCACAGGGTGGTTTGCTCTGGGCCGCCAGCCTTGCACCCTTTCAGCACCTGGATCTCATCTGAGTCACCGGGCAGTAACGCCTGAGCTTTCAGTACTTGCATTGGTACTGGTCTTTGAAGGTGAAAATTGCCGAACATCAGTGTTTTGATTCTTTTGAACTTAGGAGCATGTTATTACACATATAAAATAAAAAATCAATAGCCACTGAATTATAAACACTAAAAGTGGTTGGCTCATACATCAGCATATAGATATATAACAATTGCTTTCATGGGACAGAATTTAAATTTATGTATTATAAAAGATCCTATTGTAGGGCTCTCATAACTAGAATATTTTATTAGTCACCTTTTTTACTACAGCCCCAGCTAAAAAGAAAAATTTATTTCTACACAAACTTACTTGTCTATGTGGGGCTTATTCAAAATCACATGTATAGAAAACACCTTGAATGAAAAAACACTCGAACATAAAGACACAGGCCTCTATTGTGGGTTATTTTTTCTTCCCTCCATTGGTTATCATTTCTCTTCTAAATTAAAGGTGAAATTGATGAGAATTAGACTGTCTGCAAGCTGGAAAAGCAATCACTTAAATAATGACATTCAAATAGATCATTTGGTATCATGTAAATGTCGAGTGAGGGTCATTTTTCAAAATAACACCTTTGTTCAACTGGGTCAAGTATCCAGACACACTGTGTCCAGCTGCAGTGGGCAGATCCCTCCCTCTTACTTTCTGTTGGTCCTTGAACAGAAGGGCACCGCCTCTCATTAGAACATCCTGTGCCATATGTGGGTGTGCATGTGTGTGAGTCTGTGCAAGTGGGTGAGTGTGGGGAGGGGACGAGTCAGCTCAAGAAAGAGATCTTCCACTTCTTAAAATGATACTGTTAATTTCTTCAGTTTGGGAAAAAGAAAAGGTTGTCAAGATGAAGAGAAAAAAAAAGAACAATTTCTTTCCTCCCTTTTGAAATTAAGCCTTATGTCTTTAAACCACCCTCTGCTCTTTTCGTCTCTCCACCAAAATCGTGCCGTCTGGTTTCTTACCTTATGAAATATTATCGACCAGCTTGAAATGAAAGTGGGCTGTAAATTAATGCAAGCTCCCATCGGACGGGTGGGGCTGGAAAGCCACAGCTTTTAGAATGTTAAATATTTATGGTTATCGTTTGAACCAAAATATGAACTTGTACAAAGAACATGATGCAGATCACATTGAAAAGGTTTGCCTCACATTATGTCACAGAGAAACTTCAGAAAACTAGGGCTGGTGCAGATCGTGCAATTCGGCTATGAGCCCATAAAGACTCCCAGAAGAGAAATGCAGGACTGGGTTGCAAATGACTGGGGAGAGCCGCCAGTCTCCCGGAGGAGCGTTTCCCTTGTTTCCCGGTTGAGAGATGAGTGGCTCATTTAGATGATCCACTTTCCCATCCTTACATCTGGCTGAGTTCTTCATAGTCTCCATGTGACCCCCTCATCATGGAAATGAAAGTTGCTTATCAAGTATTCTTCTAAAAGTCATTGCTATGGATCATTTATTGCAGACAGTAATTGCTTTGTCTTTGTTATTGTTGGACCTTTTAATCCCTAAAGTGGGAGAGTCTTAGTCACTCAGTTGTGTCTGAGTCCACCAGGCTCCTCTGACAATGAAATTTCCCAGGTGAGAATACTGGAGTGGGTTGCCATTCCCTTCTCCAGGGGATCTTCTCTACCCAGGGATCGAACCCAGGTTTCCTGCGCTGCAGGCAGATTCTTTACCATCTAAGCCACCAGGGAAGCCCTAAAACTGAATATTTAAGATTTGTTGTTAGTTACAAATCTCTCAGCAGCTGCAGATTTGTGAAGGTTTGAAAATTTTTTTTTGAATATTTTTACTTATTTTTTTATTGGCTGTGCTGGGTCTTTGTCGCTGCAAGGGCTTTCCCCTAGTTGTAGCGAGTGGGGGCTACCCTCCAGCTGTGGTGCACAGGCTTCAGCAGCTTCTCGCGTGGAGCACAGGCTCGAGGACACAAGGGCTTCAGTAGTCTTAGTGACTGGGTTAAGTACTTGGATTCCCGGACTCTAGGGCACAGACTCAATGGTTGTGGAGCACGGGCTTAGTTGCTCCATGCCAGGTGGGATCCTCCTGGACTAGGGATTGAACCCACGTCTCCTCACCTCAGTGGATTCTTTACCACTGAGCCAGCAGGGAAGCTCTGAAGATATTTTGAACATAGACAGATACTGTAGGAGAATAAGCTGTGTTCTCTTTTGGACTTCATCACCACAAGGAAGTGAATTTACTTCCCAGGTTTAGCAAAGAAACACAATATAACTCCAGGTATCCTGTTTCTGTGACCAAAAATATTATGAAGAAAAATCAATAAATTCACAATGTAATTTGAAACCAAAGAGTGGCAGGTGAGTTTAGAAACCCCTGTAAAGGCACAATATAAGGATGTCCCAGAGATATGAGCTGGGTTCTGAAAGGATCAGCACTGTATACATTGTGTCATACTCCACTGAGATGTGTCTGCCTGAAAGGCTTCAAAACCTTTGCACTCAAGGTCAAATAATACTCATCAGTTCAGTTCAGTTCAGTTCAGTCGTTCAGTCGTGTCCGACTCTTTGCGATCCCATGAATCGCAGCATGCCAGGCCTCCCTGTCCATCACCAACTCCTAGAGTTCACTCAGACTCACGTCCGTCCATCAAGTCAGTGATGCCATCCAGCCATCTCATCCTCCTTTGTCCCCTTCTCCTCCTGCCTCCAATCCCTCCCAGTATCAGTCTTTTCCAATGAGTCAACTCTTTGCATGAGGTGGCCAAAGTACTGGAGTTTCAGCTTTAGCGTCATTCCTTCCAAAGAAATCCCAGGGCTGATCTCCTTCAGAATGGACTGGTTGGATCGCCTTGCAGTCCAAGGGACTCTCAAGAGTCTTCTCCAACACCACAGTTCAAAAGCATCAATTCTTCGGTGCTCAGCCTTCTTCACAGTCCAATTCTCACATCCATACATGACCACAGGAAAAACCCTCGCTCATATCCCCACCTTAATCTTAAAAGAAATTTAAGTGGCTTATAAAGATGTAAATATTACTCCAAGATTAAGTAACTGTTACATAAGGTTTAAAGTTTGAGACAAGGGAAAATAGGGTCAGAGAAGTAGGGTCGCGTCAAGAAATAAGTGTGTAAACTAAACACCCACAATTAAGCATTCAAGTTTGAACTACAGGCGGTTGTAAATTTTCTCTGCGCTTCCCAGTAGCCACCATGAGGAGGGAAACATGAAAGGCCATGGAAATTTAGTCTGTAAAGTAAAAATAAGCCAGTTTTTAAAGGAAGCAACATAGTCATTGCTGGTACTGAGACCAATCCCGTAGCTCTCCTGTGAGTCCTTGTAAAATAATAGATGTCATCTTCTGCAGCATCATTGATCATAGCAATAAGCTTCATAGACTATGTCTTATGAGAAGAGGAGGCTATGTTTTTGGTCAAGGGCACACAAGTAACTGGGCTTCTGAAGATGCTTTCAAGGTCTGTCTGTAGGTTGGAGTAGGAGAATTAGTCTTTCTGAATATTGCAGTCCATCAATCTTACACTTGTACAAAGTACAAATGCAGTCGGATAGGACTTGACTAAGTTCTCGAGTTAGCAGTGTTTCAAAGGTTCAGAATTATGCGGTGAGGGCACACATCTCCTTTCAGAGTAAGCTGTCTGTAAAATGGCATGTTAGCCCTCACCAAGACAGTGGATATGATATGGTTTTGTGGAGGTCCTGTTATTGATAAATGGATTAAATTGGTCTGTTATATTGATAAGTGATAAGATTGCTTTGTTGCTAGCTAAACCTCAAAGGACTTTCCTTCCTCTTGTCATGCAATGAGAGGGCTTTTATAAGAGTAAAATGGTAATGAGATGCATCATTTGTCTGCCAGAACCCCTACCTTTCTCTGCAATACAATCCACCCCATTTAGGACATTGTTCCTCCTCCTTTCTCAAATTGTTTATTTGTAGCTGGGGTCAAAAGCCATAGTCCCTTAACCCCTTGACCCCATTTGATTCCTCTAAGTGTGGTACCTGATTCAAACTGGGCCAATCGGAATTCTTCACTGGGATGTTTCAGACTAGAGCTAAAGAAAGGGCTTCAGGCTATCTTTGGTGGTAAAATTGTTAAATAGGGGCCTCGGGAGCTGTCAGCCGCCACAGTCTTGGTCGTCTGAAGGCAGCAAGTCTGCATAGAAGGTGATGAAAGATGGAGAGAGGCAAAGAGAAGGCACAGACCTGGCACCATCATGGCCCAAGGTCTCTGGGCATCTTTCAGACCTTTTATGATTCCCCTGTAGCCAGTTAAAGTTGAGTTTCCACCACTTTGCAACCACATGGCTTGACTAGTTCATGCTCTTACCTTTCCTCTAAAACCTTTCCCCCAGTTTGAATAAACACAAGTAAGCAGATTATCCTGAAGCTCCCCTGGGAATGTTTTATACATGTTTTCCAGAGGGGGGTTGCTTGGTTAGGAGATAGTTGGCATTCACATAGCTTATTCTCAAGAATTATACAAATAGTAAGATGGAGAAGAGGGTGAATTCCAGGCTTCCGGGCATCAGCTTGGGCCTCATGTTCTACAGTTTCCAGCCCAAAGCTGACATCTAACACAGCTTTACTGTGTCACACACAGAATCTCAGGGCTCCCTGACCTTAACATATTTCTAGCAAGTGTTTAATTTAGGCTGTTTGACAGTTTATATGATTTAGAGCCAGTTATATCTGGACCAACAGTCAAACTGGTGTTTTCATAGTCATTGTAAATTGGGACAGTCTCCCCTTAAGAACCATGTCTCTCCAACTTCAGTTACCAAGTAAGAATGGGAGGCAAGATTTTTGTGTTAGGTATCATGGAAATTAATGAATTAACAAACTGGTCTATAACCCAAGAGAACACATTTTAAAATTATTTATATGGGAGTTAGTAACTGGGAGCTAGATCTTTGTCATAATGTTCACTGATTTTAAAATGTTGTTTTTCCAGCATTTTTACATCCTTGACAACAGAATGTAATTGATACTAGATGGGGGACTATAGTTGCAGCATTTCTTTCTTAATAATGCATAAAGTGATAGGATATCTTACAAACAATGGCATTTTTTTATTTTATAAAACATGGTGTTTGATCAGGAGAACATGTTTTCTTTGCTGTAGTATTTTCAAATATTACTTCCTTTTCTCCTCACAAAAGTTCTGTGATGTCAGACAACTTCAGAGGGGTCCAGGTGTGAGCCTAAAGCCCCCCAGCTGTTACTGGCAGAGCCCAGCTTAGAACTTGCCTCTTTGGGGTCCCATGCAGGGTTTTGCACATGGGCTCAGACTGAGCAATTCCAGATGAGAAGTGTATTCAACAAGAGCTCTCTAGCTACCCCCAAATATGTTTGGTTTCACTATTTCCAGGCATTTCCAATAAAATTGGTATGGGGTGAGGGGGATAGAAGTAATTGGCACCATAAAGGAATCAGTTTCTGGACTTCAGAATGACCAAATGTTTAGTAAGAATTTGGGGCACGTACCCCCTGACTAAGGCCCAACCACACTGTCCTCTCTCAGAGTCTTTTGTTGAATGCCAGGGCTGGAAGTGAGATTGGTAAGTCTCTGCCTATGGTGGACACTGCTATGGGATCCAATTCTCTTTCCCATTGACTCTGTGTATTCTGCACACAAAACAGTTGGGAGAGCCACTGCCAATCACATACAGCCCATCAGATGAAACCCTTTTGTTACCCTTGACTTTCAACAGAGAATTCAATCCTCTTAACCCTTTGCAGTCTGAACACAGCCTCCATTACTTCCCAATTTCGTGCCATAGTCTATGGAATTGCTCACTGTCTCCAGTTAGATGCTGAATTTTCAATCACTTTGCCCTCCAGAAACTCCTTACTTCTCTTTTGCATGTTCACTTGTCCTTTCACAGTAACCCCCTCAAAAAACAACTTTATCCCATCAAAAGTAAGCTGTTTGAGCACTAAGCTCCTATAGCATTTTATCTTCTGTTTCTCTTGCATCAGATATGAATTTGTTCCATGATATTAGGTGCAAATAACATTGCATTTAATTCTTACTCTTCCTCCAAATAAAACTATGCTGATGACCACTAAGGGCTGGGCCTCAGGATCTATAGGCACTGTAAAATTGGGCATTGGCACAATGGCTGAGGGCAAGGAGTCTAGGAGCCAGCCTCAGTTCAGTTCAGTTCAGTCACTCAGTCATGTCCGACTCTTTGCGACCCCATGGACTGTAGCACTCCAGGTTCCCTGTCCATCACCAACTCCCAGAGCTTACTCAAACTCATGTCCATTGAGTCAGTGATGCCATCCAACTGTCTCATCCTCTGTTGTCCCCTTCTCCTCCCGCCTTCCATCTTTCCCAGCGTCAGGGTCTTTTCCAGTGAGTCAGTCTATGGCATCAGGTGGCCAAAGGATTGGAGTTTCAGTATCAGTCCTTCCAATGAATATTCAGGACTGATTTCCTTTAGGATTGACTTCTTGTTGGTTTTTCAGAAGCGTGTTGTTTAGCCTCCATATAAAATAGACAAACCATTAGCCAGACTCATCAAGAAAATAAGATGGACTGATTGGATCTCCTTGCAGTCCAAGGAACTCTCAAGAGTCTTCTCCAACACCACAGTTCAAAAGCATCAATTCTTCTGCACTCAGCTTTCTTTATAGTCCAACTCTCACATCCATACAGTGACTACTGGAAAAACCATAGCTTTGACTAGACAGACCTTTGTTGGCAAAGTAATGTCTCTGCTTTTTAATATGCTGTCTATGTTGGTCATAACTTTTCTTCCAAGGAGCAAGCGTCTTTTAATTTCATGGCTGCAGTCACCATCTTGCAGTGATTTTGAAGCCTGTTTCCATTGTTTCCCCATCTATTTGCCGTGAAGTGATGAGACCGGATGCCACGATCTTAGTTTTCTGAATGTTGAGTTTTGAGCAAACTTTTTCATTCTCCTCTTTCACTTTCATCAAGAGGCTCTTTAGTTCTTCACTTTCAGCCATAAGGGTGGTATCACCTGCGTATCTGAGGTTATTGATATTTCTCCCTGCAATCTTGATTCCAGCTTGTGCTTCATCCAGCCTGGCATTTCACATGATGTACTCTGCATCTAAGTTAAATAAGCAGGGTGACAATATGCAGCCTTGACGTACTCCTTTCCCGATTTGGAACCAGTCTGTTGTTCCATGTCCGGTTCTAACTGTTGTTTCTTGACCTGCATACAGATTGAGAAGGAGCAATCCTGCTTCTGCTACTTCCCACCTATAAGAACTTAGAAAAGAGACCCAACTTCTTTCCACTTCAGTATTATCTTCTACTGAAAGAGGATGAGAATGGAACCTATTTGGAGAGATTTTTTGGGAATTCATTATAAGATACATAGAAAACTTAGCACAGTGCTGATCACAGAGTAAAGCTCAATAGGCATTATTTATTATTATTATTATGAGGCTTCCCTCCTGTTATATGTTAGGTCAAACAAGAATTTTAGGACTAAAGGAACTAAGATGGGCCTGGCTCTCCATCTTTGGTGGCCACCACCGTTACCCTGGCGCTTCCTACCATAGGGTAGTGCAGGTCAGCAGCAGTCAGTCCTCTGCCCCCGGCGGCCCTGATGCAGCAGGCCAGCTCCCGAGGTGCACTCCTAGAGCTCACGGCAGCCACAGCTCCTCCCCTCCCCAGGCTCCCAGAACATGGGAGCTTAATAATCAGTCCAGCGACCGGGGTCTGCCCTTTCAGAAGTGATGCAGTCTGGCCCAGAAAGGACAGCAAGGAAGCCCAGCGCAGTCTCTACCCGCAGACCGTCAGCCCGAGTGGTCCTCTCTCCACCTCCTCCGCTTTCTGCCCAAGCTCCAGCCATGACTCCTGCCACTTCACGAGTCCCCTCAAGTCCCCAAAGACCCTATGTGGGGACTCTCCTGGAGTCAGATACTTTGGGGGTAAGTGGGGAAAATTACATTTTCATTCTTCTGTGCCTCCTCTAACAGCAAAAATGAATATCAACTTCCATTTTCCTGGCCCACCCGTGTCCCATTGTGGAGAAAAGTGCTTCCCTCTGCTATCAGAATTTAAGCTCTGGTGGGTTATATCCACATCAGGCTCACTCTCTGGTTTTCCCTCAGGGTTGTGCACAGTTCAGCTCAGTCGTGTCAGACTTTTTGCAACCCCATAGAATGCAGCACACCAGGCTTCCCTGTCCATCACCAACTCCCAGAGCTTACTCAAATCCATGCCAATTGAGTCGGTGATGCCATCCAACCATCTCATCCTCTGTCACCCCCTTCTCCTCCCGCCTTCAATCTTCCCCTGCATCTGGGTCTTTTCAAATGAGTCAGTTCTTCTCATCAGTTGACCAAAGTTGTGCACAAAGGGTCCTTATTCTATGAGTATTTGTAGCAGAGAAACTCCATGGGGGGCCAAGACACTCGATACCTGCTTCCCCTACAGCCACCCCCTCACCCCAAGCCACTGGGTTAAAATGTTGCCAAGACATGCTGCCAGTGGGTAAGGGCAGACCAGCTTCTGGGTCCCTCAAGCCAGCTTTAAATCTGGGGAGAGGGGCCTGCCATCAGTCCCCCTCCCCTTCCTTACCTCAACTTAATGAGCAAATAAGGAAAGAAAATTAAAGCAAAAAAAATTAAGCAGCTTTAGCTAAGATCAATAGAATTCTATAAAGCTCTGGGCTGTGGTATTGAGTGAGCCGAGAGTAATCCCCAGCATATTGCATGTTAAGTTAACTTGTAAGAGAAATATGCTCCTTGCTCAGTCTCACACCTTCCTCTCCACTGTGAATGAGGAAGCAGGGAACACAAATTAAAATAATGTTGATTTAGTTTTTAAAGGGAGTGCCCGGGAGCATTTTCTGCATGGCCAGCTGAAAACCCCAGCCCCAGATGCACGGTGCCTCCCTCTGCACAATACAAAGAGCATATTTGATACCCGGAGCTCAGCCCATGAGTGGATTTTTATTTTGTTTTTGGCTTTTGTTTCCTTTACGCATTCCTTTGGATTTCAAACTTTTAAACGCCAACTCGAAAATTCCTTTTCCTGCAAAAGGTCTCTAGTCCTGCAGGGCCCCCTGGACTCGGTCCTCACCCATAGGCGTCTGTGATCTGGATGCTTTGCATATGGGAAGCGGGCGGGGAAGTTGACTGCCTGTGCATAGGTACAGTGTAGGTCACTGGGTCTTTTCATCCGCTTAGGTGCCCCCAGGTGATGGAGAGCTCAGGAAATCAGGTCTTCAGGCTTGTTACTGGCAATTCAGCCACCTCCTCAAGTCCTGCCGACACCAGGTTTAAATTCAGATTGTGGCAGGCACTGGAAGCCAGTGAGGCTGCTGGGATGATTCCTTGTGAAATGAAGGCGTTCACGGTCAGCCATGGTGAAGAAGTGTCAGGGCTTGAAAAGGGGGCTGAGCACTCAGGCAGATCTATGTCATGCCCCTAGCTCCACCGCTAATTAGCTGCATACCCCTAATCAAGTTATTTAACCTCTCTAAACCTCAGGCTCCCATCTTTAAAACAGGAGTTGTAACGCTCCTCTTGCAGAATGGCATTGAAGATTAAGTCAGATAAAGTGGTCAGGCCACTCAAGATGACTGTTTTCACGCTCTGTGTGCATCCCTGGCTCTATCAGCACCTGCTTCACCTACACCCTACTCACATGACTGACCTTCCCACATACCTGCCCCCAGCCACGGATCCTTCTAACCTTCAGATCAGAACATCTTCACCTGTTGGCTTATTAAAGGAGTGGTGAGGGGCATGCCCCTCTGCTGATCTCCCTGGTAAATGATGAGCCAACCTGAAGTCATTCTCTCAATAACTAGTAACCTCCCCTTCCCCCAGAAGTAATGAAGACTGCTGCCCTGTCCCGCCCATCATCTGCTGCACACTCTGGGTGTCGCTTCAGAACCTGGCTTCAGACGTGTAAGTCTCCCGCTCATTGAACCATTGATGGCTGTGTCACTGACTCTAGGCCCTTTCTTTGGTCTTGTGACTGGGCAAGCACCAGGCTCATAGGCCTGGGAGGTACAGGCCAACGACTGGTAGAGCAGCCAGGAGACCAAGGAAACTCCCATAAGCTGTTGGGAAACAAGGATGGGAAGTTGCAGGGGGCCATGCACTAACACGTGGGGCCTAAAAGTTGTGGGGGTACTCTCAGGAAGGCTGTCCACTAGAACAGAAAGTCATATTGAATGTAAAGTACTTTAAAACTTTAAAGATATAATCAAAGAGAAGTAGTAAAAATCCATAATCTTGCCAACCAGAAATAGGTACCATTATTGTTTTGGTGTAAGCGTTCTGGATATTTGTTAATTTGCAGAGATACAAATATTTGTTAAAGCAAAGATGGGACCATCCTGAAACACTTTTGGTGTAACCCATTTCATTTATTTAACAAAAGATCTTTAACATCTTACCATGTCATTCAATGTCCTTCCAGTATGTGACTTTTGTTAAGAACTGAATAGTATTCCCTGATTGAACATATCTTCATTTCTTTAACTAGGCTCCTTCTTGAATATTCAGGCTATTTGCGAAGGCTATTCAGGCTTTTTACGAATGAAAGCGTGATGAATACCTTAGACATCTGTCTTTGTGACCAGGTTTGAATACTACCTAAAAATGAGTTTCTAGAAATAAAATTCTGGGTTAAAGACGGAAAGGTCTAAAGTCTACCAGAAAAGGAGCTTGAAATGATGACATTGTGGGAGCAAGATCCAAACAACTTTCATAGCTACCTGACCTCCCTTTCTGACCAAATGAGGCTCCAGGCCTTGGCCCAAGGCTGGAGCTTGGGAACTGGAGGTGGCCAGAGGGCAAGGCATCCTCTGAAATGGCCTGGAGGAGGGGGGAAGGGATGAATAGAGGCAGAACAGGTGACCCCAGGCAAGTGTTTTAATCTTCCTGAGGCTCTGGGAACGCTGCAGAGTAAGAAAAGTAGTATTTTCCCACCCACTTTGGGGGCTTGTTATGAGGATCTAATGAAAGGGTATCTGTGAAAATGCTTTGGGAAGAGCAAATGAAACTAGGGAGGAGCCGTTCTATGGGCAACTCGGGAAAATTGAACAGTTTTTCCAAACCTCCAGAGACTAGCTTCTCAGTGTGTGGCTTTGAGCTTTTATTTGCAATGATATGAATTCCCAAAACATCAGACACACCCACGGTCAGATGTAAGTACAGAACACACCCGAGCCAAGGGTGCTGGGAATCCTGGCCCCTCTCTATTCAGGGTTATTCACCCTGGACCCGCCTTCTTCCACCAGGGCAGTCAGCTGCCTGAGATACAGATGACAGATGCCACATCACCAGCCCCCAAAGCACCAGCCTGGAACCTTTGTCCATCACCCATGTCACCCAGTCATCAGGTAGAAGGAAAAAAGGAAAAAGGCAAGCATGTTTGCCAATTTATCCAAGTCTTCTAGGCTGTTGGGGCATTTCCAGATACCCCTTAATTCTGGTCTTGTGAAACTTTCTAGAAAGATGGCTGAGGCTGACTTTTCTTCCTGCAGCTTGAGCTCTCAATCTGACGCAGTGTCTGCTCCCGTCTCTTCTCCAGGGCATGTTCTTGTGTCTGGAGGAGGGCGAGGTACATCAGAAGAACCAAGACCAGCCACCGCGAAATACAGCAGCTCTCCCCTGGTCTGCCAGAGCAATAAGCCAAGTTTGTTTGGCTCCAGACAGTCCAGTTTTGCCCACCCACTGGGGGCTTTGGCTGGAGGGAGGGCAGAGCTGGGCTGCTGCTGGAGAGAGTGCATTCATTCACAAGTCAGTAGAGGACATTCCCTGGATGCTGGGGCCAGAGCTAAGCACTGGTGCAAAGGTGTGAGAGGCAACGTCTTCTGAAGGAGTGCATAGAGCTTCCTCCTTGTGGAAGAAGAAGCCTTCAGACCCTGGGCCTATGCACCACATCCACCTCAGCCCCTTCTCCTCACTCTGTCAGCCTTTCTCCTCTGGACCTTTCCAGTCTCAGCGCCTCCAACTGCCAAGGGGTATAGGTTACGTTTGCTAAAATCTCTCACCATGTCCATTCTCCCCAAAGCTCCAGAAGGGTCAAGACATTTCTTCATTTCAACAGTCACTCAGCTGGAGCATTGGGCAGGGTGACACATGAGATGTTAGTTCCCCTCTGGCAAACAACCCCATCCTTGGGGTTCACACACCAGGAAATGCAGCCAGCCTTCCTCAAAGAGATCTTCCTGAGATGACAGCTGACTCAGGTCCTTGCAGCGAGCTGGGCACTGTTCTCTGGGTTCTGTTGATAATTATAGAACTCCCCAGTCTCTATACAGTGAACCATTTAATCCTCATAGCATCCCCATGAGGTAGATGTTCTCGTCACCCGCATCTTACAGACAAGCCAATGGAAGTACAGAGAGGTTAAGGAACTTGGTTGAAGTCTCACAGCTCCGATGCGACCCAGTCGGGATTTGAAGCCAGGCTGTCTGGCTCCAACTTCTGGCTCCTGATCACAATTGTCTAGTGCCTCTCCATCTTTCTCTTTTATAGGCTGGAGGTGAAGAATGGATCAAGGTGTCAGAAAAGAATTTAGTCATCTCAGCATGTGAGCAAATGTGTGTAGCACCAATCTCTGGAATGTAGTGGGTATTTGTCACAGATTGACATCAGCTTTCAGTGAACCAAAATTTTATAGACAGCAATCAAGGTCCCACTTAACAGATTGTTACATATATATTTAGAAATATGCCAGCCATTTCTTTATAATAAATGGAAGCTTCAAGGCTCATGGTTTAGAAGGGAGAGAACTAGCCAGAACAAAATGTATCATAAAGCTGTGTTAAAAGTGAAAGTGAAGTCGCTCAGTCGTGTCCCACTCTTTGCGACCGTGGACTGTAGCCTACCAGGCTCCCCCATCCATGGGATTCCCCAGGCAAGAGTACTGAAGTGGGTTGCCGTTTCCTTCTCCAGGGGCTCTTCCCAACCCAGGGATCAAACCCAGGTCTCCCGCATTGGAGACAGACACTTTAACCTCTGAGCCACCAGGGAAGCCCTTGGTGCTGTGTAGATGCTGTGTTTTTTATTTCATGTCATGAATTTCACAAATATTTACTAAACACCTGTTATGGTCTGTTAGGGGCTGAGGATATAGTGATCAGAATGGACAAGGTCCCTGTCTTGTGGAAAGCCCCTGCAGTTGGATGGGAACGTGTCCTCTGGAAAGAATTTCTATTACCTTTGCTGCATGAATAGGACTCCAAACTTAGTGGCTTTAGGTGACAGCAGCCATTATTTGCTCATATTCTGTAACTTGGAGAGGCTCAGAGGGGATGGCTCAACTCTGCAGCATGTGTATCTGCTGGAGTCTCTTAGGCTGCTGTATTCACCTGGGGAGATGTCCATGAAGGTATCACCCACGGGTCTGGTACTTAGTCCTGGCTGCAAGCTACTGTGCCTCAGGTTTCTATTTCCCTCTGGGAGTCTATATTGGCTTCTTTACCAAATAGTAGCTGGTTTCCAAGAGGTAAGTCCCAAGAGGATGAGCCCCATTGTGCAAGGATCTCTGCTTGCATCTGGCTTGCTTATGTCTCATTGACTAAGCAAGTCACAAGGCCCAGCCCAGAGTCCATAGGAGAGGGGACCACACAGGGAGGCATGGTTCATGGGGGGCCAGTGGTGGAAAAGTCTACCACAGAATGCCTCACAGGCTGTCTGAACCCACCAACAGCCTCTCCCAGGTAACTGAATTCAGGTAATTGAATCTGGCTGTGTTCCTGGCTCCCACCCTCCCTGTGGAAATTTTGACCTGGAGGCTGACACTAGAAAGCTTCTGAGTCAGTGGAGAAGGGCCAGGAACCTCTTTCCATCAGATCAGAAATGTACCTTCTGGATCATCACCTCTGTGATGATCAAGATACACCCTCAGGGTCCCCATCTCAAAAATAATCACACCCTCTGCCATCTCTCCATTATAGCTGCATTCTTTGGAGAATACATTCATGTCTGAGTGGAATAGAGACATCTTTAGTTACTGAACCCGAGCCCAGCTGTGTGTGATTTGGTTCATAACACATAATTGTAACAGGATCTGTCTGGACCCTGTTAGCCTAGAGGAGAGCTTAAGGGCAGTTTAAACAGAATTAATCAAGTGGTTGGAGCGAAGTGGCAGAGTATAGGGAACAGCTTTCCTGTGGGCTGGTGGCAGACATGCTGTGAAGGCAAGACCTTGGTAGATGGCAGGAAGAAGAGGTCGCAGGGCCCTGGTGGGCCAGTGAGAACCAGAGGGTGGGCAGACTGCAGGGATTGGGATGAGGGTGGCTGCGGCGCACCCCCATTAAACATCTCCTCCATCGCTTTCCCGTTCCTCGGTTTCCCATAATCCCAGTGATTTTTCTAGAGGGGTCCAGGCAGGAATGGGAATCCCTGGAAGCTCAGTCGTAAAGAATCCTCCTGCCAAGGCGGGAGACTCGAGTTCGATCCCTGGATCAGGAAGATCCCCTGGAGAAGGAAATGGCACCCCACTCCAGTCTTCTTGCCTGGAAAATTTCATGGACAGAGGAGGCTGGCAGGCTACAGTCCATGGGTTTGCAAGAGTCAGTCACGACTTAGTGACTAAACCACCACCACCACAGGCAGGAACATCTTGCTCTTAATCCTAAATTTCTCCTCTATCTTTTGTCAGTTCTTTCTTTCCTCACAGGGTCTAGTGTTTGGACCTCAAAGCCAAGAAGAAGTTCCCCTTTTCTCTGCCTTCCCCTATCACATTCTTTCCTGAGGGAATGAATACAGAAAGACTAGCCTAATTGAAGGGGGGCAAAGGGCCAGAGAAATTATAATGGGGAGAAAATTTTGTTGACATTTCCAAAAATTATTATCCCATTGCGTAAGAATGCATAACCTAACCATATGCTGAAACTTATATTGGTCTCATCCCTTTGGGTGGGTTCAACCATGATTAACAAACCCTTGTATTGTCTTCTTAAGTTCAAGAACCTCTCCAGGTATTTTTATAGCAAGAGTGGGCTAAGTGGGAGTGACCTGCCTCTTGTAGTCAAGAATCTGGCATCCAGATAGGAAAAATGAGGTAAGTAACTCCCCTTACAAACAGATTTTTCTCTATTGGCAACAGCAGAGTTTGCGGGAGGATAGGAAGTGACATGATCAAAATTGTATTTGGGGAAGATTAATCTGGCAACAACACATTAGGCTGGTCTGGAGGTGAGAGATCTAATAATAATATCTATGAATTATACAGTATCTAATGTGACCCTGTAGTAGACCCTTGATGTAGTCACTCCCATTTCATCCTCACACACCTTCAAGGCCATGCATTGCTTTCTGAATTGTGCAGATAAGGAAACTGAAGTCAAAGGAAGCTAGACATGTGCCCAGAGTTTCACTTTACTTCACTGCCAACAGAGTGTTAACCACTCTGTTGTGTCCAACTCTTTGCCACCCCATGGACTGTAGCCCACCAGGCTCTTCTGTCCATGGAATTCCCCAGGAAATAGTACCGGAGTGGGTTGCCATGCCCTTCTCCCAGGGATCTTCCTGACCCAGGAATCGAACCCAAGCCTCCTGCATTGCAGGCAGATTCTTTACCATCTGAGCCACCAGGGAAGCCCCGCCCCAGAGTTTAACTGCAAATAAGTGGTAGAGTCAAGATCAAATTTAGATCCATGTGGCTCGAAAGCTCCCTCGTCTCTGTGTTCAAAGACGGCTACGATAGCATAGATGAGAAATGACAACAGCCAGAACTAGGGCATTGAGAAAGGCACAGTGGAGAGCACAGTGGGACAGAAGACCTGGGTCAGAGGAGTCCCACAGGCTCAGTGTCAACGTGAAGTCGGACTGAGCCGAGCATCTCTGAGTCCTTCTGCCTGGGCCACTGACCGCAGACATTGCACCGGCATTGGCCCTGGAGTCCAGAGACAGCTCCTCAAAGAGGCAGGCAGGCAAGGAGGAACAAAGCCTATCGGGTTTTCCGGGTGGCAACTCTGTTCTGTTTGAGAAAAAGTGATGAATCCTACACATTTAATAGGCCAGGAATGAAGGGTAATTATTTACTAATTACCCACTATTTTAAATCCATCTCTTCATTTGTATATGCCTGCTATGCTAATTCACTTCAGTTGTGCCTGACTCTTTGTGACCCCCCATGGACTGTAGCCCACCAGACTTTCCTCTGTCCTTGGATTTTCCAGGGAAGAATACTGGAGTGGGTCACCATTTTCTTCTCCAGAGACATTTGTGTATTCTCTTATTCAAATAATCAGGGTTGGGTAGGGGTACGTGGCATAAACAGACAGCAGGAAATCCTGGAAAAGACACTAGTTACTATTCCATAGTGATGGCAGTGCCCTGCTATAACCTGCTAACCACTTAGGAGGCCAACCCTGACGCACACACCCCTTTTGGTTTCCATCACTTAACCATCATAGCACCCCTCCCAGAGTAGACATTCAACACAAGCTTTGAGATCATGATGTTGACAGAGCCACCCAAGAGATAATCAGACTGCCTGGTCCAGACTCTAGATTCATGGATGGGTTACGGGTCCCTGAGCAAGTCATTTAATGTCCTGGTGCCTCTATTTCCTCATCGAAAGGACAGGAGAGGAGTGGGACTTACCCCCTTGGGCACATAAATTTAGTGAGTTATATGTAGAGGACTTAAAACAATGTATTCTAAAAGTATTAGCTATTATTATTATTAAGCACCTGGCTCCCATTAGTATCAACTACCTTGTCTCCACCACAGGCTCCTGGGGGTGGTCTCAGGGACCCGTGGGTTACTAGACACAGGACTTTGATTAGACCGAAACTGAAGCTCATTGATGTGAAGAAGCTCACAGTTCTCTGAACCGGCTTGCCTCCCACCTTCTCGGCCTCCCCTCCTATGATGCCGCTCAGCTCTGTGCCTAGACTGAGTCTGTGGTGGTGCCTGGAGCCTCCCACTCTGAGACTGTCTCCATTGTCGCAGGCGCCTCCTCTCTTCCCGGGACACCCTCACTGAACCCTGCTTTGATCCTCTCAGTCACGTTGAGAAAATCAACTTCAGCTGCTTCCAGCCTCTCCAGCCAAGTGGCCCATAAGTGCTTCAGGAAAGTACTCGGGATTCCCAAGCAGACGGGAAAGGAGGTGAACGGTAGCTCTGGCCGACATTTTTGGAGGGACCCTGGAAGCACCCTGTCCTGCACCCCTGCTGGTCACCTCTCCCCTTCTGAATTCCCTGCCAGGAGCTCTTTGATCTGCTTCTGAGAAAGTCACTGTCACTTGGTACAAGAAGTCCCATGCTCTCTCTGGTTTCCTACCTCTCCTTCACCAGTCATGATCCTGCTCATCCCTGCTAGCTCAGTGCCTTCTTGTCTTTGCTGAGGTCCCCCCTCAGGTCACCCATCCTAACCCTGAAAGCATTTTCTCCGTGGCTCACTTTTGTGCACTCTTGGGCTTGCCTCTCTCCTGCTCCTCTGGTCTCATTCATCTGATATGAATACACAGCGTGTGTGTGTGTGTGTTAGTCCCTCAGTCATGTCTGACTCCTTGTAATCCCTTGGACTGTGACTTCCCTGGTGGCTCAGACGGTAAAGCATCTGCCTACAATGCAGGAGACCCGGGTTCAATCCCTGGGTTGGGAAGATCGTCTGGAGAAGGAAATGGCAACCCACTCCAGTATTCTTGCCTGGAAAATCCTATGGATGGAGGAGCCTGGTTGGCTACTGTCCATGGGGTCGCAAAGAGCCAGACACGACTGAGCGACTTCACTATCTATCACTAATCCCTTGGTTCTCCTGCCTCCCTGAAGGCTCTTCATCTCTGTCCTTAGTGGGCTTATTCCAAAGCCTGAGACTGTTCCCTTCAGTGATCCCATGTCAGCAACTCTCCAATCTAGAGCTGCCTGCAGCGTATTTCTACTTGGTATCTGATGACCAGATCCAACCCAGAAGTCTAAAATGCAGTGATTTGGCCCCTTGACCAACTGGCTTTCCCATTTTCCATCTGTATTTCTCTCAGTGGTACTGTGGTGTTGGAGGAACTCAGCTTGCAATCTGGAATTACCAGTGGTCTGAGTCTTCTGTCCGATTTCCAGGTCCCTCAGATGTCAGGGTTCATCCCCTAAGGGTGTCTTTCCATTTCCCCTGCTGTCACTGCCATCAGGGCCTCCACATTTCTCCCTGGATCATCACACACTGACCTCTCCCTTTCCATTCTGCCCCCAGCCCTTGTCAGACTTAAACTCTGTCTTTGGTGATTATGGAATGATTTCCGAATTCAGGTCTCATTTCCCTAAGGCTGGAGGACCATGATGGCATCACCTTCATTCACCAGTCCCAGCATGGGGCCACGTCCATAAAAAAATTGTCATTAGCTGTGGCCCAACCATGTCTTTACAGTAGTTGTATGCAGGACAATGATTGTGCCTGGTCTGTACCATCCCTTTTTCGCTGGTAGCAATGGTTCTAAGACATCAGTCAACTTCTAGATTCACTCTGACCACCATCAATGATCTTTGCTTACAGTCCTTAGACTGCCTAATCTCTCTTAGCACTGTCTTGCTACTTGCTCTAAATGTCTTCTGCTGTAGACTGTGGTCCTTTATTTAGTTATGAGAACTTTTTAAAGGCAGGAACTACATCAATTTTGCCAATACTGAATGGAGAATTGTGTGTGTTAAGAAAGGTGATGATCTCCAGGGCCAGCACACTAACATTTAAACATTTATGCTCACATTATTTCCCCAGTTATCCCAAAGTTCTCTATGCAAAATGACAATATTTCACATTTTTCTGAATGTTCCTCTTTGTGTGTGTGTGTGTGTATGCAATAGGAAAAAATTAGTTTCCACAGACCAAAGGAAAAAAACATCCAAGTTGGAAAGACCTTAGTTTTGCTACCATTTGCTTAAAAAAAGACCGATTAAAGACAAATGTGCCCATGAGTCCACAGGAGGTGATTAAGCAGTCACGCTCCTCGCCCTCGGGGAGGTCATTACCTTGAAGAATGAAGCGGCCACTGCAGTTCCTATTAATGGTACATATTGACTATATCTGTTTTCGAAATCCCTTCCCTTAAGGATGGGGCACGTCCCCCAAGGCCACCAAGCTCTGTGCAGCCCACCCAACCTCAGTGAAGGTTATGACCTGTAGGCTGCCCTGAAAGCCTGATGCCACCTTGCACTTGACCTCACAGTGGTGAGCAATGAGGCTCAGTCTGTAGGGATCAAACATACACAGAGGGTAAAAACACAGGTGTCGATGACTTCAAAGGAAATGGCAGACCCCAGGCAAAGAGCCTAGCAAGTACCATTCACTTGAGATGATTCAGAAGACTCAGAAGTATCAGCAGACCGGAGGCAGTGTGGCTGGAAGCAATCTCTGCTCTGATACTTGGTAGCTGAGGGACTTTGGGTAAAGCATTTGTCCTCAAGTCTCAGTTTCCTCATCTGAAAAACATCCACTTGCAGGGCTGCTGTAGGGATGAATTAATCAGCGTGTATTTTGTGCCCAGCACAATTCTAAGCATCTATAGGCATTAAGTCATTTAATTCTCTCATCAAACCCCTGAAACAAGTAGTATTATGATCCCCATTCTACACTGGAAGGAAATCAGAAACAGAAGGGTAAGCAAATTGCCTAAGATCACCCAGATGATAACGGATGACTATGCACAAGGCCACTAGCACAGAGGAGCAGCTGCTGTAAAAGGTTTGAGTCAGTAGAGGAGACCGCTTGGAGGGGGCACAGAGCAGGGATGTGTGTGGCACTCCCACGGTCTAGGAACAGAGAGGGCACTGGGCAAAGATCACCCTCTGATGTGTCAAAATCAAATCTGACTGTTTTCTCCCCCCTTCCTCTTAATGTGATTGTGTAAGTGTGTGCACGTGTGTGTGCACATGTATGTGTGTGACAGGAATGAGGAGGCTCAGGAATGGGGTGATACCCTCAATGTATCTTTGGCCCCTCCACAGCCGCTGCCCTGAAACCTCTGCCTTCAGACAAGCACAGGTGATAGGAGCCTTAGGGAGAAGTTTGCTTCATCCCTGACTCCCTCTTCTGGCTACTGGTCCATCTCTTCTCCTCCAGACTAGCTCCTGTTTGATCTGTTTATATTTGGGAATTCAGGTTAGGTCTTATCGGGGAGGAAAGAGTTCTGCCACTTTATAAAAACTTTAAAAATCATCAGTGAACACATATTCTTCATGTAAGGATCATTTACACCAACCAGGTTTTTTTAAAAAGTTGGAGCCAGGAGTTGGAAGTTACGAGTTTCTGGGAAAGAGCTAAACTTATGAAATAGACATCTCTATCCATCTTGGAAATGAAGTGCCTGTTATCTGCATGTGTGTTCACTCACTAAGTCATGTCCAACTCTTTGCAACCCTATGGACTTTGGAACTAAGATTAAAAGTTGCCTTGATGAGGCCCTGGCTGCCAGGGGGTTTTCAGATAGGGGGAAGATAAATACATGGAGAGGAGTGTGAGGCAGGGATGAAACAGGTGCTGGGAAGACCAGGAGTAGGGGTGCTGAAGCCTCACAAAGTGAAAATGCTAGAACACCTGGTTTGATCAGTTGCTTCCCCAGCAGCTCTGCTAGGAATAACCCTGCAACTGACTTCACTCACCCTAAGACTCTAGAAGTTCTCCACTCAAGCTTTCCTGGGACTGATCCAATTCATGACTCTGCCTCTCTAGGACCCACGCAAGGAATTGAAAGCCTCATATTGGCCTGTAATCTGCATTTTTCACCATCAATGTACTGGGATTTGTACTGGGTTCATTGCTATAGATAAACACAGCCTAAGACACAGTAATAAATAGTCACGGAGGTTTCCCTTCTGGCCAGGGCAACTCTGAGGGGCAGGGGAAGGGGGTGAGCTGAAGAAAAGGGGGAGCTTCCTCAATGAAGGGACTGGGGGTGGAGGGTGCGGAGCCTATTGCCGTCTTCGTTTTCTTTTCTTAAGGTGGAGCCCCCCACGGTGGGATTAGTGCTCTTCTAAGAGGAAGAAGAGGCCAAAGCCCACTCTCTCTGCCACGTGAGGGCACAGCAGGAAGGATGTCTGCAAACCAGAAGAGCCGTCACCAAGCCTGAATCTGCTGGCACCTTGACCTTGGACTTCCCAGAACTGTGAGGAGTGGCTGTTGTTTAAGCCAGCAGCAGGTGGGAGGGATAGTTTTGGTTTTGCCCTCTGCTGCTTATCTCTTGCTGTGCAGCCTGGTTCCTAACAAGCCTCAGACCAGTACCAGTCTGTGCCCCAGGGGTTGGGGACTGCTGGTTTAAGCCACCCAGTCTGTGGTGTTTTGCTACAGAAGCCTATAGGAAGGGTAAGAAATTTCCTGCAGATAAGAACTAGGATCTGATGTTGAAGGAGCTTGGAAAAGTGGGGAGTCTTTGTACCCTATGTCTTCTTGCCTATTTTAATGCCCCATCAAAGGTCTCCTTCCCACACCAGCATGCCAGAATCAGTCAGCCCCAACTTTGCTAGGCCTTGAGGGCTGGTTGTCATGTGTTGGTTGGACAGTCATGTCTGACTCTTTTGCTACCCCATGAACTGTAGCCTGGCAGGCTTCTCTGTCCATGGGATTCTCCAGGCAAGAATACTGGAATGGCTTGCCATGCCCTCCTCCAGGGGATCTTTCCAACCCAGGGATCAAACCAGAGTCTCTTGCATCTCTTGCCTCTCTTGCCTTGGCAGGCAGGTTCTTTACCACTAGCGCTAACCTGGGAAGCCCCTTGAAGGCTGAGCTCCTTTGAAAGAGGCTTTGATTTGTAAACCTAGGAGGCTGAAAACTTGAGTCCTTCTGAGAACAGGTCAGAATGGAACTCCCTCTGGAGACACTGTGGGGTTCGGCTTGGACACACAGACACACAAGGAAAAGAAGACAGCCAGTGGATTAGGTAGAAGAGAGAGAGGAAATATCTCAGGACTCCCTCCGGGGGCTGTTCCCCTCCCCTCCCGCCCCCACCCGCAACCAGAGCACTTCATTTCCAACGAAATATGAATCAAGAAAGAGTGTTGGTCACACGCGGTAATGAAAATCCATGATTCAACTGTGCGTTCATAATTATTTCATAAATAAATGGCTTCTGGAGAACTGCATCTGTCTCTGGCCACAGAGCGTCTGTCTTTCACTAATGTATGCTGGCCTGCACAGAGCCGGCCCACGAGCCCCACTCACGGCCTCCTCTCCTCCTCTCCATCACTGTCCACCCAGAGGTTCTTGTGGTTCAGAAAGAGCTGCAGCCCCACACTCCTCCTTGAGGCTGATGGCTCGTCAATAACATTAGCCAGCATTATGGGCCGCGTCGGGGTAGAGCAGAATCAATACGACCAAGTAAAAAGTCTGATCAGTTGACGTGGCCATCCTCAGCAGGCCTCGCATTACAAGAAATGAGTTTTCTTAAGGAATCAGCGTCAGGGTTGCTTAGGTGTCCCACACCCAGATGTCCTAAGATTTATAGCTTTGCATTAAGCAGGATTGGTGGGGAAAAGTGAAATGGTAACTGGGGTTAACGGCAAAATAAATGGGGGGGCCTGGGCCATTCCACTGATGGGGAGGGAGGCATGTGGCTGGGGGAGCCTTCGTGGGACCATGCTCCCCACAAGCCAGCCACTCCTGCAGCTCATACTGCTGTTCTGTTCCCAGGGGCGACTCCTGCTGAATGACAGGAGGTCACTTCCCCTTCGAGGGGCTGCTTAGCACTCAGGCACTGCCACGGTCACCCCTCCTCCTCTCCTTTCACCTGGAGTCACCCGCATGCCACCAGAGCAGAGAGGAAGATGCAGTAGGTCTGTTACTCTTATGAGCTCATGCTTGATGCTCATAAGATGCTCATCTTTGTCCATTTGTCTGGTCAGTGGTAAAGAACCTGCCTGAAATGCAGGAGACCTGGGTTCGATCCCTGGGTTGGGAAGATCCCCTGGAGAAGGGAATGACACCCCACTCCAATGTTCTGCCTGGAGAATTCCATGGACAGAGGGCTACAGTTTGGTAGGCTACAGTTCATGGGGTTGCAAAGAGTCAGACATGACTGAGCAACTAACTTTCCTCTTCTGGTGATCAGAGGGAAGCCACATCCAGTCGCCTGATATGAAAGTGTCAGCAGGAGCCTTTGCTGGGCTCAGTCATTTTTGTGACAACCTACCAGAGGTAGGTTTCTCCACAGATTTGCCGTCTTCCTCTCAAAGGGACAGCCCCGTGATACAAAGCCTGGGGGAGAATTCCAGTGGCCCCAGGAGAGCGCTCACCCATTTAACCTCACCTCTCATGAGCTCACACAAGCCTGTGTTTATTTTGGCTGCGCTGGCTCTTTGTTGCTGCGTGCAGGCTACTCGAGTTGTGCACAGGCTTCTCACTGCCGTGGCTGCTCTTGTTGCAGGGCACAGCCTCTAGGGCACTGGGCTCGGTAATTGTGACATGTGGGCTTAGTTGCTCCATGGCATGTGGAATCTTCCTGGACCAGGGATTGAAGCCATGTCCACTTCATTGGTAGGTAGATTCCCAACCACGGGACCACCAAGGAACTCCCACACAAGCCTTCTGACCTCAAGTTCACAAGCATAGATCAAGGGTGAGGGAAAGTGCTGCTAAGTCACCCCAGTCGTGTCCGACTCTGTGCGACCCCATAGATGGGGGCCCACTGTCTCTGGGATTCTCCAGGCAAGAACACTGGAGTGGGTTGCCATTTCCTTCTCCATTGCATGAAAGTGAAAAGTGAAAGTGAAGTCGCTCAGTTGTTCCCGACTCTTAGCGACCCCATGGACTGCAGCCTGCCAGGCTCCTCCGTCCATGGGATTTTCCAGCCAAGAGTGCTGGAATGGGGTGCCAAGAATAAGAAATGGTCTCTTCCCCAAATTGCTGGTGGAATAAAGGAAGGACACAGGCAAGGGGCAAAAATGACTACTATATCAGGCAGGCTGAGAAGCAGTCTCTTTCATTCATTCTTATAGGAAACAAGTACATTGAGGACCTACTGTGTGCTGGCATTGTTCAAGGTGCTGCAGTAGAGCAGTGACTGAGAGAGACAAGGCCCCTGTCCTGAGGGGCTCACACTTTTGAGGGGGTCAGCAAACAATGAACAATTTCACAGGTGAACAGAGTTTCAGGAAAATTCTATGAAGAAAAATAAGGCAGGTGATGGAGAGGGCAGTGGAGATGAAAGGGGAGCTGCTGCTGTGAATGAGGATGGTTGTTAAGGAGGCACATTTGAGTAAAACTGTAAAAGGAGGCCTGGCTGAGAAGAGAAAGTGCAAAAGTCTTGAGCAGGCCAGGCATGTCCCTGGGGAGTTGAGGAGGAGCTAGGAGGTAAACGTGAGGAAGGAGAGAATGGCAGGAGATGGCACTGGGGAGGGAGCCAGGGGCCAGAGCCCATAGGGTCCTCTGGGCAAGAAGGACTATGGATTCTCTCTTGACTATATTGGGTTGGCCAAAAAGTTCCTTGGAAAAACTTGAACGAACTTGTTGGCTAACCCAATAGTAGGAAGCCATTAGAGAGTTTTGAGAGGGAAGTTGACATCATGTTTTCATTTTATCAGGGTCCTTCTGGCTGTTTCATGAAAATAGTTTGGGACAAACTGGGTAAGATGACGGACTCAGCAGTGGAGAGAGTGATAAGAAGTAGTAGGATTATTTTGTGGAATGGTGAAATCAAGAGATGACTTGGGGGCATATTGAGTTTGAGATGCCTATTAGTGTGTGACTGAAAGAAGTCAAGGATGAGGCCGGGGGTTTTTGCCTGAGGGAATGAGCAAATACTGGGTTCTTTTCTCAGGTGGGAGCAGATTTGAGCAGGCAAAATCAAGAGATGATTTGGGGACATGGTGAGTTTGAAAAGCCCATTAGTATCTGAGCAGATTAGAAGATGTAGCTGTGTGTTCAAGCCTGGAGTTCCATGAGAGTTCTAGATTGAAGAGATTAACTTGGAAGTCACCTGCATACTGATGATGATAATATTTAATATCATATTCCTGGATGAGTCACTTGGAAAAGGAGTCCAGAGAGTGCAGCCATACAAAGGGATCAAGGACTCTTCTTGGAAGCACTCCAGCATTTGGGCGGCAGAAAGATAGAGAGGAGCCAGCAGTGAAGACTGAAGACAGTGGTCAGGGAGGTGGTGAGGGTTTGGACAAAGTGCTGTGAGATCAGTCCAGAGGGAAACGTTTAATCTGGAGATGGCAGAAGTTGAATGTCAGCCTTGAAGGATGAGATAATTGTGATTAGATGGGAGTGGAAGGAGGAAAGTTTGTCAGGAAATGAGGGTGGAGAGTGAGGGTGGAAAGAACAGCAGGAAGAGACAGTGAGGGGGGGAATGGCAGGCTGTCCAGACAGGCTGGCACAGGTCATGCATGGGGGCAAGGAGAGGTGGATGAGAGGAGAGCTCAGATCAGCAGAGTCTGCAGCCAGATTCTGAGTGAACGTGCATGACTGGACACGATGGAGGAGTGATAGCGAGTTGTGTCCAAACAGCGTCAACAGCCATCAGAGAACATGGGAATCATAGCCTTTCCTAGTTTACTTAACAGGTAAGACCCCTGAGCTAAAGTGCCTTCTACACTATGTTGAATATCACCCACCTCTCCACTTCCCATTCCCTGGTGGCTCAGAAAGAATTTGCCTGCAATGCAGGAGACCTGGGTTCATTCCCTAGGTCAGGAAGATCCCCTGGAGAAGGGAATGACAACCCACTCCAGTATTCTTGCCTGGAAAACCCCATGGATAGAAGATCCTGGTAGGCTATAGTCCATAGGGTCACAAAGAGTCAGACACGACTGAGCAACTAACACTTTCACACTATGGGAAATGCTCATGTAATTCCAATAAGCCTAAGCAATTTAAAACATAAGGAAAAATTAAATTGCCAACTGAACAGAATGAGTCAAGTCTCTGTGTGTACCCATCCCTTGAACAAAGCTGAGCTAAAGCTTCTTGAAAAATCTGATCCATTTGCCTGATGATTTATCCCATGAAACAAATACTAACATATTGTTTCTTTCCCCCAAATATCTACATTGATTTTGTCATACATTCATCTTATGTTGTATTTTAAAGATCCAATGATTGTCAGTTCTGCCAATAGCTTTGGCCAAAAGCAATAACATTCTGACCTGTGAAAAGACCTCATTGGGTCTTTTGGGAAAATAAAGGCTTATGGAACAGTGTCTCCAGGGAACTTAAGCTCCATCAGGGGAGAGAGCACAAGAAATAAGGAGCAATAATTGCTCTAGAAAGAAGAGACTCAGAGTGGGGCGATATCACTGGCTGAGGGTGGCCGGGAAAGCAGAGGAACCCAAGGGACCAGCATTTGGAAAGGAGGAGCGGCTGGGGGAAGTAGTGAGAATATCATTTGCTGAGTGCCCATTTGAGTCAGGGACTGCTGGGTGCTTTACAGGAAAAATAAACAAACCCCAAAGCAACTCTGTGGAGTAAATAGTATTTATCTTCATTTTAGAGAAAAGCCAAATAGGAAGGTTAAGTCCTTGTCCATAGAAGTGGAGCTCTTAGAGGGGAGGCAGGTTTCCACTGCAGGTCTGTCTGGCCCCAAACCTTAATCATTTATCCTCCAGATGCTCACAGAACTGGCTTGAGTGAGTGGGCACATGAATGCAAGGAAGGAGCAAACAGCTTAGAAGAATCTCTGGAGTGGGAGAGCCTTAAACATGCTTTGTTAAACTATGCAGTGGCACCATGAACACTTTCCACCACCAACAATAGAATGGGATAGAGGCTACAAGTAATCCCCAACCACAACTTCAGTGGACTGAAAACACGCAGACCCCCAAAACACAGGGCTATCAGTGGCCAGAGCTACCAGCGCCACCAGTGACAGGACGGCCAGCGCCTTGCCCTCCTTAAGGCTAGCTCCGTCACTCAGGAAATCTTCAGACAACGTGAGTTCAGCAAGGACAGGACGGCCAGCGCCTTGCCCTCCTTAAGGCTAGCTCCGTCACTCAGGAAATCTTCAGACAACGTGAGTTCAGTAAGAATGAGACACTTTGTTGTCACGTGTTAGAGAATTCTAGTAATAAATGTATACCTCCAAGATGTGAAATGTTCCTCTTAAATATGGCACCCTGGATTGGTAATTGAGAATCTCATGTTGAAGAAATTATGAGGAAACAAAATTACTGGTGGAAAGGCAACAAGGTTTAAACTTTACAGAGATCATTTGTAAATATGTGTTAAAACTTTAAGCATATATATCCTTGGACCCATCAATTACTATGGAAGAATCGATTCTAAGAAAATAATTGGGTAGGTCTATTAATTCATGTGCAAGACTATATTCATTGCTAACTGTTAATATTAATCATGAAAATCAGAAACATCTACATTTTATAGATAGAGAACTCATTAAATTATATTGAGTATTTAGTGGAATAGCAAATCACTGTTTTAAAAGTGAGTTAAATCTCTGTACGGAAAACATACTATCAATATCTAGTTAAGTAAAAACAAAATCACATATTACCATTATTTTTAAAAGTTTATACATAGAAGAAAATCTTGAAGGAAACCAACGTGGAGGTAATTGTGGGCAACCTTCCCTTTCTTATTTTTCTGTTTACTAATTATTTGAATTTTCCACTAAACAAATACCACTTTTATAATAAAAATAAATAAATATTTCTGTACTGAAAAAACAAATCAAGTTCATAAATGAGAAGGCTTTGAGGGAGGAAGTTTTTCAAATTAGTTTATCATTAACCAAAATAAATTCTAGCTGGATTAGAGTTAGGTATACAGCTGTCTCTTATACACATCTAGATGTGTATAAGAGACAGGCAGTGATAACCTTCCCTTTCTTATTTTTCTGTTTACTAATTATTTGAATTTTCCACTAAACAAATACCACTTTTATAATAAAAATAAATAAATATTTCTGTACTGAAAAAACAAATCAAGTTCATAAATGAGAAGGCTTTGAGGGAGGAAGTTTTTCAAATTAGTTTATCATCAACCAAAATAAATTCTAGCTGGATTAGAGTTAGGTATACAGTCTGTGTTAAGCAACTATATTCCAATAAAAACAAATAATAATAATTGGAAAAATAAAATGATTACCAATAAATAAATAAAAGCAGTCTATAAAAACCAGAAAGAGACCAAATATTGAATAACCTCTGTAGAGAAAAGAATGTCTTAAATGTAAAAGCAAAGCAAGAACAAAGGAATTTCATTTTTGTGTATTAAGTCAAAAGTTTGAAACTAGCTTCTGAACATCAAAAATCATCATGAGTAAAACTGGAGAAAATATTTTCCACAACAAAGAGTGACTACTGCCTTTGATATACAAAAAACTCACTGAAAATGTTAGGAGAAACACTATGAACTCAATATTTTAAATGGAGAAACATAAGTGGTGATAAATATGTTCTTAATGTATGTTTACCTCATTGGTAATTTACAAAAGGAAGACTACACAAGGAGCTAATTTCTCTGTTGTTTTCTCTACTGTTTTATCAACAAAGACTTTAATGTAATAATAGCACTGGAGAACATGAGCCTGGCATTTTCCACACATGCCTGGTGAGAAGGTTAAATGTTCCTAATCTGGGGGAGAGCAACGTGGAAATATACAACTCCTTTCAAGGGGTTTTCACCTCTTGGTCTTAATTCAGAAATATTTCCTAGGGAAATAGAGAATAAATAACAAAATTTCTTGTACATCCTCATGGTAGTATGTTACATAATAGCAAAGAAACAAATAGAACGGAAATGTTCAGTAGATGAACAGCTGACTATATTATGCAATAAACATACTATTGGGCATTGTGCAACTGGGATAAAAGCAAGTAAGACAGTTTTCCAGATTTTTCTTTTTGAAAATGTGGTCCTTATCTGCAAGAATACAATTCTGCTGTGGAGGTAAGTTGTACTTGTAGAACTAGTATATGGTTTCAAGCTAGTATATGGTTCAGGCTACAGGTGCTATCAGGATTTCAGAGACAGAGTAGCCCTGACACACACACACACATACCTTATAATGTATAACTGTGGGTGTGTGTGTGTGTATATGCATGTTGCTCTGCTGCTGCTGCTGCTGTTAAGTCACTTCAGTCGTGTCCGACTCTGTGCGACCCCATAGACGGCAGCCCACCAGACTCCTCCATCCCTGGGATTCTCCAGGCAAGAACACTGGAGTGGGTTGCTATTTCCTTCTCCAAAGCATGAAAGTGAAAAGTGAAAGTGAAGTTGCTCAGTCATGTTCGACTCTTAGCGACCCCATGGACTGCAGCCTACCAGGCTCCTCCGTCCATGGGATTTTCCAGGTAAGAGTACTGGAGTGGGGTGCCATTGCCTTCTCCCTGCCTGCTGCTCAGTTGTGGCCAACTCTTTGTGACCCCGTGGGCTGTAGCCCACCAGGCTCCTCTGTCCATAGGATTCTCCAGGCAAGAATACTATAGGAGCATCATTTTTCCTGCTACTCCATCCTATGATTTTTTTTTTTTCTTTTTTGCCTTCATTCTTCAAGGTAAGATGGTTGGACCTAAGATAATAATTGTTTCTCTTTCTGACTTACTACACTTAGTATGGTAATCACTGGGTCCATCCATGTTGCTACAAATGGCATTATTTCATTCTTTTTTATGACTGAGTAGTATTCCATTGTATATATACATATATAGTGGAAGAAGATGTGGTGTATATATATATATATATATCCATTCATCTATTGATGGACATTTAAGTTGTTCCATGCCTTGGCTATTGCAAATAGAGCTAGAGGTGGAGTACTTCTAATGCAACCATTTCTGCCTTCTAGGAGGGAGAGAATTCATCATGAATGAGGCTTTTGCTGAGAGGCCACAGTGAGACACTATTCCAGTCTGTTCCTTGATATATTAGGATTCAGCTGACATACGGAAAAGCCAATTTATTCTTCATAATAAACAAAAGGTGTCCTACTTAGGCAGACAAATTGTTCTCCAGGGAGGTGGTGGGATGAGGCCACCAGCATGGGTCTAACCCAAAGTGGGAAGAGAGAATATAAGTATTCGACTGCTACTGTAACAATTTATCACAAACTTGGTGGCTTAAATCAATGCAAATTTATTATCTGAAGATTATAGATCAGAAGTCTGACAGGGATTCTCTGGGTTAAAATCAAGAAATTAGTAGAGCTGTATGGTGAAGACCAGAAGCTCTGGGTGAAAATCTGCTTCCAGGATCATGGCAGAATTCAGTTTCATGAGGCTGTAGACTGAGGTCCCCTTTTCCTGGCTGGCTTTCGTTGGAGGTGCTTCTCAGCTTTTAGAGAAAGCCAGCTCCTGCTCTGCATCCTCCGTTTTCAGAGCCAGCTACAATGCTTGTCCCTGGTGATTTAATCAAACACTAACCTAGGTACTGTTGTGAATGGGGTTTTACAGATATACTTAAGCTTACTAACTAGCTGACCTTTAAAAAGAAGGCAGCCCAACTGAATCACTTGAGCCCATAAAAGCAGAGAAATTTCTGGAGCTGGAGGCTGAGAGATGTGGTCGAAAAAGAAAGCAGAGGGTAGATAAGGAAGAGGAAAGATTAGAGATCTGCCACGTGAGAAGAGCTTAGCCATTGCTGGACCCCATAGTCTGTGCCTTCCCGTCTATCGTGCTTCTGATTTTGCAAGTAACCATCTCCATCTACTTTTACAGTCTCTCTGTGACTCTGCTCAGCTGTGAGGGGATTCCGTGGGGCCAGGCAGCCCTCTGGGAGGATTTCTGCAGCATTAACTAATGATAACAATCTTTGCCACCCCAGGATATGACCATTTCCCCGCCTCCAGGTTGGGGTTCACTGAAGGGATTGTGTCTTAGAGATTCTGTCTAAGCTGTCATATGTATCTTAAGTGGCTTCTCTCTTTAAACCGCACCAACCTAAGAAAGTCCATTCTCTGCCCAGTGTTGGTAGGCAAACTAAATGACAACCAGAATGGCCCAGCACTGACAATCTTGCTATAAGCCAGCCCCAAACAACCCAACAGGCATACTGTACGAAACATGAGCCCTGTCCCCATCTGTCTTCTGATCATGGTCCACAAGGAAGGGCTTCCTTCACTCCTCTTTTTGGAGGTTGAATATGGTTCCTCACACAATGAACTCATTATTTTCCAGAGGCTTTTAGTTCATTACAAGAGAAAATACATCCTTCTTGAGATTAAGCTGTCTGGAAATTTCCTGTGGTCACTTTCAGAGGAGGCATTAGCATACACTACTCTTCTTTGCCTTGGGCAGTTGGAAGGCACAACAAGGAAGAGAGTTCACGGGGCAGGAGGCAGGAGACCTGTATTTTCATTGCATGGCCATTCTTTATGACCTCAGGTGTGATGGATCAGTTTAACACGTTAGCTTGGCTCAGCTATAACCCTCAGTTATTCAATCAAACATTGTTCTGGGTGTTGCTATGAAGTTATTTTGTACCTGTGACTAAAGTCTACAGTCAGTTTACTTTAAGCAACATTATTCTAGATTATCTGGATGGGCTGGCTCAATCAGTTGAAAAGCCTTAAAAACAGGACCAAGTCTTTCTTGAAGAAGAAATTCCACCTGTGGAATGCAGTTTCAGATCATGCCTGAGCCTTCTGGTTGCCCTTCTTGAGCCTGCCCTGTGGTTTTCAAGCTTGCCTAACAGACTTCACAATCACATAAGACAAGTCCTGGAAATCAGTCTTCATATAGATTTTTACATACATAAAAGCTAGTCACCTGAGTGTGCTCCCTCTGCAGTCCTGCAAGCCTGCCAACAAGCCTGTGGCCCCTTCCTTGGGGGAACAAGGCCCATGCCTTCCAGAGTTGGAACAGGTGAGTAAGAATGGGGCTTGCTTTACAATGATGATCAGAACAACAACAGGCATTCACAGGTGCTTGCTGTGTGCCAGATCCTCGTGACCAAGAGGTAAGTACTATTATTATCCTCAGTTTGGAGACCTGAAACTGAAACCGAGATGAGCATGCACTCAGTCCATGATAGGGTTGGCAGCGGGCACCAGGCAGCTTCCTATGCTGACTCGGACACCCGCGGCATCACCCTGCATCTGGGAGCACTTACACAGGGCCTGTGGCCTCCTTCCTTCTGTTCAACAACAGTTACAGGTAAGAATCTGTCTTAAATGAAAATGGTTTTCATTTCTTTTAAATGAAAACAGAAAATGGTTTTCTCCTGTAAAGTTTCCTAAATTTTAGGACTCAGACTTGCTTTGGGGGTAGCTAGAACTTGTGTACCTTTAATTCTCCTTCATGGTGCTACTGACCTCCTTGGTTCTAGCAATTGAAGTTGGAGTATTAATAAAGCAGGGGTCCCCAAACTCCAGGCCGTGGACCACTACCCATGGGAAGCTGGCTGCACCACAGGAGGTGAGTGGTGGGCCAGCAAGCAAAGTTTTATCTATCGGTGCTTGTCACTCGCATTATCACCTCAACCTTCCCCAACTCCAACCCCACTCCTCTGGGTCCATGGAAAAATTGTCTTCCACAAAACCAGTCCCTGGTGCCCCAAAGATTGGGGGCCTCTGTATTAGAGGAAACATGGGACATTCTAATGCATGCTATTGTTTCTGGTTAAATGTATTACAGTTTATGGGCTTCAAAGCAACAGGGTAGTGTGAACTAACAGCTAAATCATCCAGGTATTTCTTCAACAATCCCTTTTTGGTGTTGATTCACTTATTTGGAGCACCTGGATCTGGGGAGCACTTTCTGGGGAGACAGAAAGTTCAGCCCAAAATAAGCCTTTGTGTCCAAGGTCAGGCATTGTGCATTAATGACCATCTCCAGGTCAAAGTCTTCCAGGAAAAAAGTCAGTGTCACCAAGAAGGGACTGGGTAAGCATCAGAAAGCAGGGGGCCAGGTTGGTACCCGCCTCGCGTCCTGAAGGCCCGCAGTTGAACTTCAGGCCAGCCCCTCCAGGGATGGGCTGGTGTTAATTATGATGCAATCCCCCAGCCATGCAGCCTCAGCAACAATTTCGGGAGTCAGGGTCCATGTGCAAGGCCATTAACACTAAACATGTTTTAATCCATAATTGTGTGAGATTTATTTAATTTAGGGGCTTTATTTATAGTTCGATTGGAATTGTAATGTATTTTCGGCCCTCCGCACTGGGATCTGTCAATTTTTACGGCGTCTTTTAATTGTGTTCTTCCAGGCCAGGTGCAAGCAGTTTTCCAAAGCAGGCTGATCACAGGAGGCCTCCTGTTATGCGATGGGGGAGGGGAGCGGTCTTGCACAGACATGACCCTGTGTCACCAGGAGGGCAGGGACATTGACGCTGGGTCCCCAGTTCTTGAAGGGACCCAGCCCTCAGATTGCAGTCATGACCCCCACCCAGCCCAGCCTCTCCCTTCCTGGTGTGTCAGAGCTTGTGTGCTGAGCACCAGCTTCCAAAAATTTCCACTAACACCCTTCCATCCTTTTGTTCATTCCTTTGTTTGATTATCAAATGTGTGCTGAGTGTCTACTGTGTATCAAGCCTTGTGCATGGCTTAAGAATGCAAGAACAAATAGGCTGGTGGCCCAGACTTTGAGGAGCTGAGAGTATACCAGGAGGAGACGAAGAACACATAGGCTGCCTGGTACTAGACACTGAGCTCCATGCTAGAGACTCACAAAGGAGCAGAACCTCATCCTGCAGATTTGGAGGAATGGGAACAAATTTATCTGAGAGTCATTCGGCTGTAATTTGTCTGGTAGCAATGTGGAGGAAAGCAAGTTTGTCAGTACGGCAATTTGATCCAAGCACCTCCAGTTCTCATGCTGTCTGCACTGAGGACTTCTGCCGGGGAGGAATGCTGGGTTTCATTAAACATGAATATTTCTTACCCTTGTTTATCTTGGAGCTTTGGTAGTTGTCAAACACCATGGGGGTACTTTTGCAAACCTTTATGCATCTTTGAGCATTAGTCTAGTTTTCCAAGTTATTTCCCTCCGAATCATATACTGCCACAAGCTATGAGTGTTGGAGGAAAGTACCAGAAATCGAAGTAAAAGAAAATGGAGAAATGAAACAAGGTTGTGCCAGCTGGGAGCTCACACTGGGAAAGATGCATTCAAATGTAGCTAGAGGAGAACGTAGCCCCGCCTCGGTGCTAAGACCAAGCCACTCGATGAAATGGGGCCTCGCTGTGTGGTTCACTCAGTTATCCCCCAGAACCTAGAACAATGCTTGGTGTGCACAGTCATCAATAAATATTGAATGAATAAATGAGTGAACGTGAAAACAAAACACCAAGGGACAATGCTTTACTGGTTAGAAAAACAAACATGCTTGATTAGGAAACAGTGGGGGAAAAAAATGTGTTTTCTGAGTGCCTGCTACATGCAGTAGGGGTTACAAAGACAGTCTCTTTGTGTTAATAAAGACAATGGTGTTAATAAAGCTAGATAACCACATGTAACAAAGTAAATCCTCACAACAGGGTGAGGTGATCATATTATTCCCACCTTGCCGAAAAGGATTTGAGAGTTTAGGGAGATGAAATAACTTGTTTGGGGTCTCCAATTATGAGAGCTAGGGAAAAGAAAGGATAGCCCTGGTGAAGAAGACCTCCTTTCCTGTAGCTTTGCAAGAGACAAGATAGCACATCCTAATTCAGGAATAGCTGATAATGGCAACACATTACTCCAGAAAGAATAACAACATTTTATAAATGTGTAATTATTCAAAGTGCTATACTTTTGTAGGTTTTCAGAAGAATAGCTTTAGGGCTGAAGGAGCCATATTCAGTAAAATTGGAATATGAGGAAGCTGAAATATGAAATCCTTCCCTCTCCCCCGACCCCAGCCATGGCAGCCACAAGTCTGTTCTCTGTATCTTTATGTTTCTGTTTTGTACTTAGGTTCGTTTCTATCATGTTTCAGATTCCACATATAAGTGATATGGTATTCTTTCTGATTTCACTTAGAGTGATAATCTCTAGTTGCAACCATGTTGCTGAAAATGACATTATTTCATCCTTCTTTATGGCTGAGTAATAGTCCACTGTATAAATACACCTCATCTTTATCCATTCAACTGTTGATGAACATTGAGGTTGTTTCCATGTCTTGGCTATTGTAAATAGTGCTACTATGAACATTTGAGTGCTACTATGAACATGTGTCTTTTCAGAGTATAATTTTGTCTGGTTATATGCCCAGGAGTGGGACTGGTGGATCATATGATAGCTCTATTTTTAGTTTTTTGGGGAATCTCCTTACTGTTTTCCATAGTGACTGTACCAATTTATAACCCCACCAACAGTGTAGGAGGATTCCCTTCTCTCCAGACCCCCTCCAGCTTTTGTTATTTGTAGACTTTTTAATGATGGCCAGTCGGACTGGAAGAAGCACAAGCTGGAATCAAGATTGCCGGGAGAAATATCAATAACCTCAGATATGCAGATGACACCACCCTTATGGCAGAAAGTGAAGAGAAACTAAAAAGCCTCTTGATGAAAGTGAAATTGGAGAGTGAAAAAGTTGGCTTAAAGCTCAACACTCAGAAAATGAAGATCATGGCATCCAGTCCCATCACTTCATGGGAAATAGATGGGGAAACAGTGGAAACAGTGTCAGACTTTATATTTGGGGGCTCCAAAATCACTGCAGATGGTGATTGCAGCCATGAAATTAAAAGACGCTTACTTCTTGGAAGAGAAGGTATGACCAACCTAGATAGCGTATTCAAAAGCAGAGACATTACTTTGCTGACTAAGGTCCATCTAGTCAAGGCTATGTATGGTTTTTCCTGTGGTCATGTATGGATGTGAGAGTTGGACTGTGAAGAAGGCTGAGCGCCGAAGAATTGATGCTTTTGAACTGTGGTGTTGGAGAAGACTCTTGCAAGGAGATGCAACCAGTCCATTCTGAAGGAGATCAGCCCTGGGATTTCTTTGGAAGGAATGATGCTAAAGCTGAAACTCCAGTACTTTGGCCACCTCATGCGAAGAGTTGACTCATTGGAAAAGACTCTGATGCTGGGAGGGATTGGGGGCAGGAGGAGAAGGGGACGACAGAGGATGAGATGGCTGGATGGCATCACGGACTCAATGGACGTGAGTCTCAGTGAACTCCGGGAGTTGGTGATGGACAGGGAGGCCTGGCGTGCTGCAATTCATGGGTTCGCAAAGAGTCGGACACGATTGAGCGACTGAACTGAGCTGAACTGACCCTGGGGGTTACAACAGACATCCTAAGTTTATAAAAATCTAGGTTGAATTGATTCCAGCCCCCCAACCCCAATATGACCTCTAGTTTCTGTCTTTAAGACTGAAAGCAGCAAATATATGGCTGTTTTAAAACAGTCACCTTCCTTATTTTGGCCATTGGGGTTCAGCAGGATGAAGGTTCAATCAAGAAGCTACTGTCTTTAATTTTAAATGCAGTATTAGGTACAGTTTTTTTATACTTTGATTTTATTATACTTGAAACTAAAATGCAGAACTATCCAGTTCAGTATTGGATATCTGTATTGCATGTCAAGAGCATGACATCTGGAGTCTAAATCCCAGTTCAATGATCAGCCACATGTAGCTACACATATAGCTTCAATGATCAGCTACATTTGGATACATTTGGATACCTTTGGATACATTCTTAGCCTAAAGGCATCTCAGTTTCATCATCTATAAAATGAACTAATTGTAGTTTCTACTTCTTACAGTTGTCACAGGAATTCAATGAGATACATGCAAAGTTCTTAAAATAGCACCAGCACCTAACACAGAATAAATCTTCAACCTGAATAAATGTTAACCATTACTGTGTTTTCAGCTGTCTGCCTCCTGGCATTTCCCTCCCTCCTCCTTCAGCTCTACCCCACAACTTACCAGTCTGCTTTTACTTTCTGCAAGATGTCATGTTCTCTTGCCTCTAGGCCTTCATGTATGCCTCTTTATCTACTTGGCTAATTCTTATTTCTAAAACAGTCAGATGTTTTTTCATATCCATCCATTTGAAGTTTGACAATGCCAAGGACAGGGAGTAATAAGAACCCTTGTATATTGCAAGTGGGAGTATAAATTGGTACAATTTTTTGGAGAGCAATTTGGCAAGAGCTGGAAAAGTTAAAGGTATCCATAATCTGCATCTCAATAGCTACACTCCTAGGGATATACGTTAAATAAACTTTCACACCTGTACACAGGATATATGTATAAGAATGTTCCATACAGCATTGCTTTTTATAGCAAAAATACTGGAAAGAACTTTAGTGTCCTCCAACAGGAGAGTAGATAAATACCCTGGTGATCATAACATACAATCATTTACTAGAATGCTGCTGTTGTTCAGTTGCTAAGTCGTGTCTGACTCTTTGCGATCACGTGGACTGCAGCATTCCAGGCTTTGCTGTCCTTCACTGTCTCCTGGAGTTTGCTCAAATTCATGTTCATTGAATCGGTGATGCTAACCATCTCACCCTCTGCTGCACTCTTCTCCTTTTGCTTTCAATCTTGCCCAGCATCAGAGCCTTTTCCAATGAGTCAGCTCTTCCCATCAGGTGGCCAAAGTTCTGTGTCAGGAGCTGAGTTAGGCATTACTGACGAAATGGAGGCACGGCCCCAACCCCCTCTCCTCATTCTGCAGGCATGGTCCTGGGATGAAGGAGTTAAGTTTTGTGATTCTGACTTGTTTTTTCCTTTCTTCAGTTGAGTTGGCTGGAAAGAATGTTAAGGTGCTTATTGTTCTTGAGAGAAGCACGAGAAAGCACAAAGCCTGCTGCAGTTGTGCCCAGAAAATAATCTATAAAGTAACCATTGACATTTGTTCAAGAATTTTTACAAAGAATGTCCCAGGATAAGCACGTAGGCCGCAGCTTGAGGCCATGGAAAGGATTGTTATCTGAGACCTGTTTGTGAGGGAGATGTTTATGGCAAAGGAAGTTTGCTGAGTTTAGGGTTTAGGAATAATTAATAATAGTTAGAAGCCTTTTTAGGAGATAGTGAGCTTAGGATACTAGGGGCAAGCAGGATGTAGAAAGGTAAGAAATAAACTGAGGAATGTGGAATGCAGCCCAGACATAAGCATGAGTTACAAAGTAATCACAAGTAAACATGATTCTGAGAGAATCGCTGAAGCAGGAACTCTGTTTGAAGGGCAACAAGGAGATAATAAATCTAGGTGATGGGAAGCTGAAAATGTAACACCTCTGACCTACTGCTTTTGAAAAAGTATAAAAGAAGACCTGATGCTTGAAATAAACATGTAGTCCCGTACCTCGAGTCAGAGGTTACATCATTCCCCGCCAACACCGCTCATCCCTTCAGGCTGATTCACTGGCTGCTGGAGCTGGACTCCGGCAGTACTGGAGCTTCAACATCAGCACTGGAATGCTACATCACAACTAAAATAGCTTCATGTAACAACATGGGTAAATCTCAAAAACATATTGCTGACTAAAAGAAACAAGTTTCAAAAGGAGATATACAGTATGATACTAATAACAAAAAGTTTAAAATCATGCAAATTTGCTACACATTGTTTATGGATACATGCGTATGTAATAACCCACTCCAGTGTTCTCACCTGGAGAATCCCAGGGATGGGGGAGCCTGGTGGGCTGTCGTCTATGGGGTCGCACAGAGTCAGACATGACTGAAGTGACTTAGCAGCAGCAGCATATGTAATAAAAGTGTAAAAACATGCCATGGGAATAATAAACACCAAATGCAAGGTGATGGGTACCTTTGAGGAGGAGGGGGAAGAAGGAGAAAAGGGAATAGAGTTGGGTGGGCTTCACAGAAAGTTTCAACTGTATTTCTTCTTTTAGAAAAAGCACTCATGCACATTTAATTATAAAACGTTAAGATTCCAGAAAGCTGGGTGGTGGGACAGAGATGTTTGTTCAATCAGTCATAAGTTTAAATAAACCAAAAACCAGATGAAGAAAATGGAAAGATTGGTTGAAAAATCTGTGTAGTAAAAAGCCTTCAGCTCTCTAGGTTCCCAAACAGTCAAGTGATTACCCGTTTCCATCTGACCCATCCATTTCCACCCCTTTCTCCATCTCCACCAACAGAGATTCATTTTCTATACACTCTAGCCCTAGGGAAGGCAGTGGGGAGGCACAGGGCTTACAACAGGATTAAGTGGAAGTGGCTTGGAACTTAGAATGCATTCTTAAGACTCTGGAAACACTCATAGCCAAGTTTATAAGTCCCAAGAAACTAGAGGATGCTGCTCTGGAGAAAAGATCTCCCAATACTGACATTTGCGGGCCCTCTAAGAAATCTGGCACATCAATGCTGTGCTTAGTCACTCAGTCATGTCCAACTCTTTGCGACCCCATGGAATGTAGCCAACTAGACTCCTCTGTCCCTGGGATTTTCCAGGCAAAGCTACTGGAGTGGGTTCTCAAGCCCTCCTCCGGGAGATCTTCCCAACCCAGGGATCAGACCCAGGTCGCCCACATTACAGGCAGATTTTTTACCATCTGAGCCACCAGGGAAGCCCATGAATACTAGAGTAGGTAGCCTATCCCTTCTACAGCAGGAATCGAACTGGGGTCTCCCACATTGCAGATAGATTCTTTACCAGCTGAGCTACCAGGGAAGCCCAGCATATCACTGGTACACCTCATAATAAGCCCACTCATCCAGTGCTTCTCACAACATAAGTTGCATTTGAGTCATGTAGCAATCTTGTTAAAGTGCAGATTCTAAATCTGTAGTTTATGGTGGGACCAGAGATTCTGTATTTCCAAAAAGCTTCCAAAGGAAGCCAATGCTGCTAGTCCCTTTTGAGTAGTAAGGTGCTTGTCAACTCTTCTTGCCCACACACTCAGCCTCCACTCAGCTTTTTGGAATCTCATCCCTAAATATGAACAGGCTTCTAAAGAAATCAGACTTTTGAGGATTGCCATTAACATAAATGAGACAAAACAAAAATAAATAAGCAAAAAGAAAAACAACAACAAAGAAATAGATCAAAGCAAAGAGAAGAAGAAAAATTAAAAGAAACACACTATAGTATGCTTAGAGAGAAGATATTCCTGTCCATAAAACATACAATATCCTCTGAAAGATAGAAGATACTCCTGTCAAATAAAACAAGGATAGGAACTTCCCCAGTGGCTTGGTGATTCCCAGTTTCATTCCCTAGTCAGGGAACTACATCCCACATGCTGCAATTAAGACCCAGATTAGTCAAATAAATAAATATATAAAAGAAAAGAAGGATAAAATAATATGGGAAGGGGAGGTGGGGGAAAAATGTCTTGGGGATTAAAAATTTAAAAAAACCTGAAACTTAAAATGGTTGAAGATAATGACAAGGAAATATCTCAGAAAAATAGAACAACAAAAACAAACAATGGGTACAGAGTTTCAAATTTGCAAAATGAAAAGAGTTTTGAGACTGTTGCATTAAATTCCCAATAAATGACTTAACTGACTGAACTGTACACTTAAAAATGCTTAGATGAGAAATTTCACATTATGCATATTTACAATTGAAAATAAAAATAAAACACAGCAACCCAAAGCAACAGGAAACAGAAGGAAAAAAATGAAAGTATCAATCCAGAAATCTAACTTTTAAATAATAGGCATTCCAGAAAGTGAACAAGGAAAATGGAGAAGAAATTATCAAGGAAATAAAGAAAATTGCCTCCAAAGCTAAAGTACATGAGCTTCCATTTTGAATGAGTGCTCAGTTCAAAAAAATTAAGTCACAGCAAAGGAAATCATTATAAAATTTCCAACTCACAGCCTAAAGAGAAAATCCTAAAGCCTCCAGAGGCAGAGAAGATGTAACATACAAAGGATCAGGAATATGAACAGGAATCAGGCTTTTCACAATAGGAACCTAGAAGGTAGAAGAAAATGAATAATACCCTCAAAATTATGACAGGAAATTACTTTCAAAACTTAAATTCAATAACCAGCCCAACTATAAATTCAACTACAAATCAAGTATTAAGATAAAATAGATTTTAAAATATCCAAAGATTCCAATATATCCCCCTATGCCTTTTCCTTTCGAAGCTACCAGAGGCGGTGCTTCAGCAAAACAGGGAAGTAAACTAAGAAAGAGGACGGTGTGGGATCCGTGAAATGGGAAAAATCAGCCCAGGAAAATCCCAGAACGGCAACTGTACAGTAAGTCTAGAGAGCAGTCAGTTCCGATTGAAACAAGAGGAAGGAGATTCTGGGACAAAGATTCTAGAGCAAAAATAGAACTTATGCATTTGAGTATACAGAAAATACTGCCAGACTTTTGGACAGTCTTAAGAGCACTTTCAGGGGTGGGGGCAACCAACTGTAGATAATACAAAAAACTAACAAGAGAAGGGAAAAAAGGCAATAATTAACTCTAAGAAAAATGAAGGGCTGTATAAACTATAAGGCACGGTTGTAGCACCCGTTGGCTTACTGGTAAACAGTATTTGCATACATAATTTAAATGCTGATTATTGGTTTAACTAAAATTTTTACATAAATAAGGGAGGTGGGGAACAGAAGTGATAGACTCATGTTTTTAACTGTCATGGCAGGAAGTCAACAAATAACCCTTAAAATGAATAAATCAAGAATTAGAAGTATATGGATTTATTTAGATATATGGATCTAATCTGGATGAATGTAATAGAGTTGAGACTATTGCCTCTAAAGAGTAGGCCAGGGAACAACTTTTTTCATTACAAGCCTTCTAGTATATGTATGTATTTTAAAGCTATGTATCTGCATTATTTTAGTTCAATAAACTATGTTCAAACATTAGCATATAATTTGGGAGTAGTTTCAAATGGAAGTTTATCCATGGTCGGTAAGCAAAGAAATCCATTTTGAAGGGCTATCTGGGCCTTCATAACAAGAGCTAGTTATTTGTTCATTTTTGCATTCCCCATCCCTCCCTTTACCAATAGCACGTAGCAGAAAGTAAATCAATACATGTAAAGAGAACTCAACTACTTTTGTTCGATTTTCCTTGGAGAAAAAGACAAAACAAGACGCACAGGCATAAGACACAGACGCAGCACAAAAATGAATTCATTTTCCACATGCAGATAAGTTTATATATATATACATATATATATGTCTCTGGCAGAGGTACTGGAATGAAAGGGTTTCAAAGGCAGAGAAAAATCATGTTCGGGGCACCTGGAGGCAACTCTAGGCACAGAAATGGAGGCATGACAGGAATCCAGGTAGGCTTATTCACTTCGGTGACTTCTCATTCCTTTTCTTCCTTGACCTTGTTAACAATCTGTAGTTAGATAAATTAACAATTTGTCCGTTTCCTTCACCAGACTATAAGCTCCTCGAGGGCGGGACCTCATGTGTTTCACTGTATCCCCAGCGCAGAGCAGGAACTCACTACACATTTGGTGAAATGAATGAGCGACGGTGCCTCTGGACAGCCATTGGTGGGGCACGAGGAAGGGTCACTGACAAGCTGAGAGCAAAGAAGCTGGCTGGTAGATGACAAGTGCGAGCTTCTTGCAGGGTCTCTGAAATTACAAGACCGGAAGAGTGAAAGTAAACCTTTGGGGAGTACGGTACCAGACCGCCAGGTGGACCTCGGGGAACGACAGCAGGCTGGGAGACGGTAGAGATACTAGCCAAGAGGTGCTGGGACTACCGGCATCGCGCCTGCGCAAGCGCGGCAGCACCACCAACCCCCCCTACCTACATCTCCACCCCGCCCCCTGCCCGGCGCGATTGCGTGCGCGTGCACGAGGGGTCGGAGCGGAAATGGCGCCGCGGGGCCGCGCGTCCGGGCGGCGAGCGGAAGTGGGTGTGAGAGCGGAAGTGGCCGGCTAGAGCCGGGGGCTGGGCGGGGACCAGGCTTGTCGGTGAGGCGGCAGCGGCGGCGGCGGCGGCGGCGGCTCGGCAGGCGGGTTCAGGCTTCAGGGGCCAGGTCTGTTGGGTGGGTGGGTGTCTCCACAGTCAGTGCGTGCGCGGCCCAGCGCGCAGGTTTTCCCCTTCTCCCACCCCGGTCCCTTTCCCCTTCTTCCCTAACCTTCTACCCCACCCAGCCCCCCTCCTCAAGGGGCAGCAGGGCCGCTCCCTCTGTCCTTTCCTCCCTTACCCACCCTCACCCGCCCTTGTTTCTCCTTCCCCTGTCCGGGGCAGCCGCCGCCATGATCCTGCTGGAGGTGAACAACCGCATCATCGAGGAGACGCTCGCGCTCAAGTTCGAGAACGCGGCCGCCGGGTGAGCGCGCGCCTGGGGCCGGTGGGTGGCGGGGGAGGCAAGAGTTGACCCCTGATGATCGTTCAGCCCTCCAGACCCATAGGAGGGAGGTGGGAGACCTGGCCGGGTGTGGGGACTGCCCCGGCGGGGTTAGACGTGGGAGGTGATTGGGCGCGGTGGGGTGAGGGGCAGAGATGCGTGGGGAGAGGCTCAGAGGAGGGATGCGGAAGCAGAGTGGACAGGAGTGCGCGTGCCAAAGGTCAGGAGACCTGTGGGACGTGAGGGGAGCTTGGGCCGGAACTCTCCGCTGGAGGATCTAGAGGAGGGTCCCCTCTGGAGCGAGCTGGGGACCACTTCCCTCTGTATTCCCCGTCATTGTTCAGAACCTAGAGAAAGCCTATTTCTCTGGGATTTGGGATTCTGTTGGAAGGAGTTTTCAGGAATTCCCAGCACTGGAGGAGGAAAGAAGGTGGCAGGCCCAGATTCACCACCCATCTTCTGGCTCCCCACCCCCATCTTCTCTTCTAAAGGAGCAGAAGACTGAAGGCAGGCCCTGCCTTGCAGCCGGAAAACCCGTTGATCTCTCTAGTTTTACTTCCCCGAACCCTACTGTGAGAGAGTCTGGTCATTTTGTTACATTTCTCGAGCAAAGTTAATAGTCCCCCCCATATCCACACTCCTTTCTTGTCGCTCTTCTGAGGTCCTGATTCTTTTTTCCCCACTCACTGTCCTCTATCTGGTTATCTTTTAAATCTTTGTACCGTACCCCGGGTCTGTGATTTCTTCTGTAGTCATTCCGGCCCAGATACACACTTAAAAGCCTCCAGAGTCTATAATAAAATTCTCAGATAAGACCTGTTTGTTAACCATTGGCCTTTTTAAAAGTGGGCTTTAGGACATGTTTCTAAGGCAGCCTTCGGTGTCAGACACAAGAATCAATAGAAGACGACCTCCTCCCCCAAAGCTGCTTTGCTTTTCTAATATAATATTTAATACATGAACCAAAGAATCGGTTTTAACTTCTAATTTTTGATGGCTTGTGGCCAGTCCCTTTGCCTCATTTCCCCATATGTGAGGATGGGAACTTCACATCTTGGTTACACAGTTGAGGAAATAGTGCAAACCGTTTCTGGTGAACTGGGAACTAATAATAAAGTAAGTGCTTTGAGAGCCACCGATGGGAGAAGATTGGTGGAGGGAATTTCTAAGTGGACATAATGAACTTGTGGCTTGGAGGCATTTAAAAAAAATACTTACTACCTGCCTCTTAAATTGAATATATTGTCTCCTATCTCTTTTGTAAGGCCACAGGTTTTATCTGTAGTACAAAGCACAGCTTTCCTTGAAGCAACACAGTGAGCAGTAGTGACTGTTTCCTGCCAGGGGCTGCAGTTGCTTATATTTTAAGCTGAGTTGCTGCTTGTCTTCCGCCTCACTTACCAGTTCCTTTGCATTTTAAATGTTCAAGCGAATCAGCTTAGTGGCTTATTTTGGGTGATTGCTGTGTACTTTTTGAGCAGTGTAGCACATAGGAGGAAGTTAAATTAACTTCTGCATTTTCACAGCTTGTCTCAAGTGAATTCTCAAGTTTAGACTAGCGAAAAATGAGACCTGGGTGGTTATAAGTTGATCTACAAGATAAATGCCTGTGCATTTCAAGTAGAAGCATGCCTTGTAGTGTAGGAGTACGTTCACATCTGCTTGTTTATTAATAACTTGTGACTCTGAAATGTAGCCCATTATTCATAGCTTCAGCTCTTCCTTTTAGAACCTTACTCTTAAAAAGAGCTACTAACTATTTCATCTGGGAGTAAGTAGTCACACAAGTCTGGAAGGCATAATTTAGAACTTCTCCACATTTTTTTTTACAAAGTATATGTTGTAACAATGTTGAATCTTAGGGCACGGCAGCAAATTTTGTTTTTTTTCTGGCCTGTCTTCCAGTTGAGATGTGACTTTAAGTAAGTTGACTCAGAACATAATTCTGCTGAAAATCACTTTGAAAAGAGACCGTGATATTCAGCCTAATATGTAGGGTTTGCCTGGGATTGCAAATGTAACGCCTAGAAGAAGCCCAGAAGTTTCTAAGCATACTACTAAGGTGAGGCAGCAGTAAAGTCTTTAAGTATTTATCAAGTAGTTAACTATTTATCAAGGTGCATGCCTAGCCAGAACTTTTAGAGTATAATAACTGATGTGATAAGCATGAACATTTACAGGGTTCTCTCAGTTCTCAGCCCCAAACAGGAACAGGAAAGGGGGACCTTTCTAAGAGTATGGCAGCATTACAGAGGACCTAAGCGGGGACACATTTTGGGGTGGAGATCAGAGAAAGATTAAAGAAAGGCAGTAGCTCTAGGGAGAAACCTTTGAGATTGGAAAGGCTTGGCCATTGTGGGAACCTGCTGGGAGAGGTCAGCTCCACACTGCTTTTCCCAGTTGGGAAAATGAGGTTCTGCGCAGCCTTCTCCAGAGTGAACCCTCCAGCTCCGCGATGCCCGGTGATAGCCAATAACTACATGTGGCTAGTCAGGTTGAAATAAAGTGAATTAAAATAAAGCTCCTCAGTCACACTAGCCACAGTTCTGGGGCTCAGTTGCCACGTGGTTAGAAGCAGCCAGATGTAGCACATTTCCATTATTGCAGAAAGTCCCTTGGACAGCCCTGTTGCAGCTACTGAAAACGTGAGCATGAGGTGGTCTTAAAAATAGTTTTGCGGTATATATTTCAGAACACAGAGTAATTTTCCTTTTGAAGTTGATCTTACTTTAAGTGATGCCTCTCAGAGCATGGTAATGGATTTATGGCAGGTCCTCCTCTGTGGGCCTCTCATAGTGTACCCATGCCAGAGTAAATTGCAGCCTCGAACCATTGCCCAGCCTCCTTACTTGTGGGCTGTGAGCACTGAAGGGGGTTGTACAGTGTGAAACAAGAAAGAAAAAAAAATGATGCCTCTCAGATTATCTTGCTGGATCTTCTTGCCTGTGACATCCTTCTAAAAGTCTAAATTTCCTTTGAGTAAAGCAATTCTGTCATAAATTGCTTAAGAATATATTTGGTCATGAAAACCTTTTAACTTGGAGGCAGTTTTGACAAAGCCTGAGAGCCATTCCAGGCAAATGACTTTTTCTTTTTTTTCCCACCACACTCCTGGGAAGGTGGCTTATTGAAATGATTCCTGTATCCCCACAAAGTGATAATTATTGGTAAATTGTCTTCTCAACAGCCTCCAAACTGAGAGACTGTCACTGATTAAGAAGCTGTGCACAACGCTGCAGATAACCTCATGTGCAGGTCTTGTCAACAGTTTTTTGTTTTTTTTTTTTCCAACCATTTAGGAATTCTTACTTAAGCTCCCAATTAAAGAAGTATTCTGGCAAATTAATTTAATCTTTTTGTTACTGTATACACACCAAGAACCTTTATAGCCTCCAAAGCTAGGCTTGTCAACTTCACTCTAGTCTAGAGTGCAACATTGAGGAAATGCTGCCAGATGCGAATTGCTGTTGATTTTAAGTGCATGCTGGCTCCTTGCCACAGCTGTGCATATTGTGGGGAGCTGTGCTTCTGTGAGGGGGAGTGAAGTTCAGTAGGCAAGCCGTGCCAGTTGGGGTGGGCAAGGACTGTGGGAGGAGAAATTTGAGCGAGGAATAAATTAAATCTTGCTGATACCTTCTCATTCCCAAATATACTGCATATGTCCTCAGGGAGACAGACTACTGAGAAGTGATTTGGAATTAGGACATTGTTTAAGCATTTAGAAGAAACTGGACGTAGTGGCTGACCTGCTGAGATGATCTGGTTGGTCTTTTTACCGGTCACTGTAGTCACACACTGCTGCCCACTCTCTGGCTGCCTTGGAACTACTTTGGGCATGAGGCCCCAGCGCTGTGTTCCTTTTGTGTGTACCAAGCCTGCGGCTCTTAGTGGCAGGGTCTATGGTTCTATCATCTTTGTTTCCCCAGAATTCTTACTGTGTGTATAGTCAGCTTAGTACACGTTTGGTGAAGTCAAATAGAATGGTTCTTAGTTTCTTTAGGAGTTTATCCTTCTTCTGACATTGTGTGAATCAGCTTTTAGACCCTGTTTGTTATTTTGAGACATGCCTTAAGAGAGTAGGACCACCTCTTACCTAATATGATCCATTTTTGTAGGCTTTGCTCAAAAAGGATGATGGGAGCCTTAGAGAGGACTTAAAGGAGATTAATCAAAAACTTTATGATGAGATAATGAGCAGAATTCAATAATTTTTCTAATTCAGCCCATAGAAACAGTAACAAGAAGAGGGACATAAATGCACAACAAGGAACTGGATGTGTTCAGGAGTAAAAACTCCAAAATCCTTAATGAGAAAAGAGGATTGGATAGTAACAGTTACCAGGAGTTCTTTAGTGACATTCTAGAAACTTCCTTAGAAAAAGGAGAGGAAGAAATTTTTTCTAAAGGAATTTAAGAATGTCTCTTGAAACCCATCGGAATGAATTGAGTATGTTTTAGTGTCTTGTGCTGTCCTGTCAGTAACCCTGAGGACTTAGGCACCTGGCTTCCTCTAGGATTCCAGACACTGCAGCAGTCTGACACTAATATGGTTCTGTTTCTCCTTGTTTTACTGACCAATTCCCGATTGTTTGACATGGTTTCCTTCCATTTCAAATGTGCTTGGGTTACAGATAGCAGCTCTGATTTACAATTGACAAAACTGGGGCTCTTGGGAGTTGCTGAGGGAGTAGAGGGATTCAGCATTGCGTAGGCACCCTTCCCTGGTGATTCCTGACCTTGTTATGGTCACATCTGGGTGAATGGTCTAGCCTGGAGATCCTGCCACTGGGCTGCCCTAAGGGCTGTGGGATCGGTATCTCAGCATATCTGTAGCTGAGTCATAAGACCTTTGTTGGGAAACTTTGCCGTGCATGTAGCTTTTCAATTAGTCTTCACAGCAGCTTTGTGTGGTAGAGCCTTTTAATCTCCATTTTCTAGAAAAGGAACCTTTGGCTTGCCGACGTGTATCATTGCTGTGGCTACAGTAAGCAACAGAACCTGAGGTAAAGAGTCAGCTCTGAAAGACATGCTTTTTTTGTGATAAACTTACTCTCACTGCCTGAAATAACTATTTGCCCTTTTGGCCTAGGGGCTTCTGTGGTAGCTCAGATGGTAAAGAATCTGCCTCCAATGCAGAAGACCTGGTTCGATGCCTGAGTTGGGAAGATCCCCTGGAGAAGGGCATGGCAACCCACTCCAGTATTCTTGCCTAGAGAATTCAATAGACAGAGGAGTCTGGCGGGCTACAGTCCATGGGGTCCCAAAGAGTCTGACACGACTGAGTGGCTACCATTCTTTTGGCCAGTTAAGAGTACACTTGCTCCCAGACCAATCTTATTCCTGTCTGTGGTTGCTTGTGGTTTAGTCGCTAAGTCATGTCTGACTCTTGCGACTCCACGGACTGTAACGTACAGGCTCTTCTGTGCATGGGATTTTCCAGGCAAGAATACTGGAGTCAGTTGCCATTTCCTACTTCGGGGGATCTTCCGGACACAGGAATCAAACCCCAGTCTCCTGTGCTACATGTGGTCTCCTGCATTGCAGGCAGACTCTTTACCAGCTGAGCCACCAGGGAAGCCCTTTATTCCCCAATAGCTCCGTGATTTTTAAACCACAAAACACTTGGTCTTGGACTTGAGCCACGGCCCTGTCATGGTATATTTCCCACTCAGTGCAATCCCCTTGTTGGGGACAGAGTTAGACAGAAGTCTAACCCCCCGGTGACTTCTCAGGAGGACTCCTTCAGCCCAGTGCTCTCCTCAACAGCCTGACTTTCTTCTCTGCGACCTCTGTGCAGCCATAAATAGCAAACTAAAATATTAATGGCAATGATATGACAAATATTCCCAAGTCAAGCAGCAGACCACTTAGTATAGATCTTAGCGACTTCTCCCAGTGGGCTCAGTGCTCAGGGAACTTTATGACCTAGAGAAATTCAAAATTTCAGAGTCAAAATGTTGGAACCCTAAGGTTTTTTATCTACAGTTGATCTTTTTTTGGTCGGTTGATGAAGTGAGAAAGTGAGGAACTCAGTCCTTCTGTGGCTGACTTAAAGCCTAAAGGTTAAAAAAAATAACAGCCTCCTACTAAGTGATACAACATGGGCTTTTAGAAGCCTCCACCCTGCCTCTTTGGCACAGCCAGCCTTCCTCAGGAAAATGTGTTTCAGTGCTTCCTCCCATTGTGCAGCCTCTTAATGTTTCATTCAAATGGGCCATAGATTAATGTTTCTACTTCTTCCTTTGCTCTTGTTTTTTCTAGAAGTGAGAAATGGTGGTTGGTCATTCATCGCCTTAGTCACCAGGCTACAGTTTCAAATGAAAGATCAGAAACAACTTTTAATTTTTATCCAGTTCTTTTCATCATATCCTGAACTCACTGCTTGTCCATAAACCCACTTGATGCTTCGATTCTCAGACACCCAAAGTACTTTTCCTAAGTCACGTGGATGGCTTTGAAGAAGCAGGGTGGAACTCAATATGTGATTTGTATAGGTTGGTTTTACAATGGAGCTAACATATGTTAAATAGAAACCAGTTTCCTTGAGAGGTATGGTTTAGCTTTGCAACAGCGTTTTAACAGTCATAAACCATGTTATTTATTCCGTTATTTCCCAGCAACTCTGGAGGGCAGCTCAGTCTTGGTTCCTTCTGCAGATGAGGGAGCGGAGATAGTAAAAGAGATGCACATTTGATGGTGAGGTCTTGAGCAAGTTAGGCAAGAATAAATGTGAAAGTGTGTATATCTTGTCTGCTGGCCCATAAAACAAAGTGGAATCATTTGAGTTATAGGGTGTTAGCTAATAAAACTATGGAGTCTTCATTGGTTTCCTACCATTGAGTTTTGAGGAGACGTGAGGAAAGCATTTGAAGTAGTTTTTCACTGGAGGTTAATTGACCATTATTGTTTTTAACTGGATATATGTCATGCTTTCTGGGTTAATAACTCAGCAGCATTTATCAAACAGAAGTCCATGTACCAGGCTCAGCTGGGAATCACATTGAAAGTGGCAGACCGTCAGTGCCTCCCAGGAAAAGTTCTTCCGTGTCCGTTCTCTTGTTTTATCTTGAGCAGTTGTGTAAAGTAGGTAGGATCATTTGTGTTCTCCCATTTTAAAGATGAGTAGGTGAGAAAATGAAGAAATGCAGGCATTAATTTGTCTGAAAACGTGGTCTTAAAGAAAAGGCTAAAGTTGGAAAACAGGAGTCTTGACTGTTCTCAGTGATTTTGCTGTACTTTGTGCTACACTCTGTATCAAGTGCAACACTGAAATTTAAAAACAACCACCCCCCAAAAAAAGAGTAGAACCAAAGAGGGCTTCACAAAGGAGAATGGTGAGTACTTAGGTGATGTAAGGAAGAGGAAGGAAGTGTAGGAAGACTTTCAGATTGTCTTTGAAATGGAATAGGACTGCATCATTCTGTGGCCTGAACTCATCCTTTCACTTTACGTAAATTTAAACTGTTCTGCTCTCTGTTTAGCAGTTTTCCTGCTGAGAGTGCAACCAAAAGAGGGCATTTTGTGGGTCATATATACAAACGTGTCTATCATGGTCTTAAGGAGTTAAGAATTGAAGGTGAGCACCAACCACAGCAGAGATTCGAGCTAACTAACGGACTTTTATTTCATTTTGCAGAAACAAACCAGAAGCTGTAGAAGTAACATTTGCAGGTAAGTATCCTTTATCTCACCTATTAAGAGAAGGCACAATATAAAAAAATAGAAAAGAAAATTGTTCCTAAAATAAGCTTTGACGTTTGGGCTCCTATCTTGATTGTCAGATTTTTTTTTTCCTGGCTTTTATTTTAGATCATTATTCATGGATTTAGTGAGCTATATAAAGTTGCCTGCTGATATTTTAAAAGTTTGGGTTTAATTTTGTGGTACAAACTAAGGTTTTTTAAATTTGGAAATATGTTATTATCTTCGGCCATCATCTTAGTTTGCCTAGCACTTAGAGGAGTAGAGAATTACAAAAATACTCGAGACTTGTTCAACAAGTCGGAGAAAGAGGTTACTGCTGTCTTTTCCCTAGAAAGAATTGGGTATTGACACTACTCACTTGCTCTGTGAACTTTAAGGTGTTGGTCACGCTGTTTATTAATAAAATGGGAATGCTTGACCAGGTGATCTTGAAAAACTTTTTGCAGCTCTGAAGAGCTCTGACTTGCAGGCCAGGCATCATCCCCTCCCCCTCCTGCTAACCAGCAATGCCAGAGCTCCCTATATGTAGAGCCCCAGGTTTCAAGAACTTAAGAGCTAGCCAAACACACTATGTGAGCCTTGTGTGAATCCTAATTCAAATAAGACAACAATATATTTTTTTTAATTCTTGAGATAATATTTCAGTGCTTGATTGTATATTTAATATTGTTGTTTTTATTTTTCAATTTTGGCATGACAGTGGAATTGGGGTTATGTTTTTTTTTTAGAGATGTATTCTGAAATATTTATGGGTGAAGTGACATGATGTGTAAGATTTGCTTCAGAATAAATCATTGGGAAGGGCTGTGTCTTAAGTGAAAACAAGGTTGGCCATATGGCCATATGTTGATTAATTGTTAAAGCCATGATGAGAATAGGGGTTCGTTGTATATTTTTATACATGTTTCAAATACATCTCAATAAAGGTTTGTTTGTTTGTTTTTTAATTCTTTCAGCACAAAGTGATGATTAAAGTAAAAATAACTTTGTAATTTTAGAGAAAAGAGATGAGTACTCGATAATTCTTATCTCAGTGTTTCTACTGATTTTCCACATAGATTTTAACTGAACATCATTTTACTTACATGCCTACTTGTAAGGGAGACTTCCTTGTGCCCTGCAACAGGTAGGCAGGCACTTTGAGATGTTACTCCCTATTCCCAAGTTAAGCAAGATTATTTGCCTCTCCTGGCAGATTTTGATGGAGTCCTCTATCATATTTCAAATCCTAATGGAGATAAAACAAAAGTGATGGTCAGTATTTCTTTGAAATTCTACAAGGAACTTCAGGCACATGGTGCTGATGAGGTAAGTTCCACATCACTTTTCCTTGGGAGTCTTGTTTCCGCCTCACCTTTTCCTGGCAATTTGCCACTCCTAGAAGATCCATGGCACTGAGTCATCCATGCTGGCACTGGCCACTCTGGATGGCTTGCTCACCTAACCAGGGGCTCTTGACTTCATTTCCATTAGTCATAAAGAAGGGTGTTTCTCAGAAAGGGTTTTGGTTCTCTGCTTGACTGCTTTTTACACTGAAGAAATAAAGATGTTCTCTAACAAGTGAAAACAAAAACAGATTTAGTTCTCAAAAAATGTAGCAAAGAATACTTTTCCTTGACCAATACAAAAATAGCTTTGGCAAGACTGAAATGGATTCAGTTCTATTTCTGTTACATTGTGAAGCAGGTATATAACCTCTGGTCTGTTTAAAGTTTACAGGCTTGATTTCTCATTCTAGAAATGTAGGAACAAATCTGCCCTTTACACTTTTTAATATAATGCTCTTTAGAACTGGCCTCTGTAAGTATCTCTTCTTCCTTATGACTACCTTAGGGGAAATAAGAAAGGGTGTCCATGTGTTGAGAAACTCTTGGTGGCCATGCTTTATTCACTGACTTCTTTCAATAGGTTTGGTTCCTGTTGAACTATATTTGCTCTGGGGAGAGCCATTTATGGAAGAAAGAAAATGTTATTACACCAGTGTGTGCACGTTGTGGTTGGGTCTCAAAGCAGGAAGTATGACTCAGTTCCTGAATCAGTTTTCAAGTATCTTCTAGTTTTAACAGAGTAGGTTCTCCTTCATGTGGTGAATGAAGATACAGCCATTTCTATTTTCTTTCTGATTGAGAGTAATAGTAGTTTGTTATTTTTTTTAAGTTTATTTATTTTTAATTGAATGATAATTGTTTTACAATATTGTGTTGGTTTCTGCCATACGTCAGCATGAATTAGCCGTAGGTATACATATGTCCCCTCTTGAACCTCCCTCCCACCCCCTATCCCTTTCCACCCTTCTACGTTGTTGCAGAGCCCCATTTTGTGTTCCCTGAGTCATACAGCAAATTCCCATTGGCTATCTATTTTATATACAGTAGTGTATATGTTTCCATGCTACTGAGAGTAGTAGCTTTTAACTTATTTAAAATTTATGTGAAGAAAGAGCTGTTTAACAAAAGCATATGATCAAAATCTTGATTCTAAAAACTAAAATTAATGTTAGCCAAGCCAGATACCAAGAGCCATACACGGTCACTTCCCTTCTTCATATGCAATTGGTTTGCCCTGTAAGTTCAAAGAAATAGCTAAAACCTTCTCTGATTTTGCCTCAAGTTCAAGAGAAGAAGAATGGTTTAGAGAATTTGCATTCAGGGTTATTTTACCTGAAAAGAAAGAGCCTCAGGAGAAAGACTTAAGTCTTTTAACGCGTTTGAAAGATTACTAATGTAAGTGAGACTGGCTAACTCTTTACCAGATGAAGATCAAGAGGAAATAAATGGCAGTTACGGTGGCCGTGTTTTAGATGAAGTAGAAGACAACTGCCTAGAAAGAACTGTTGAACATTTTGAACAGATAACTGAAAAACTGTGTGATCATTCCCCCTAGACCTTCCCTTCTCTTTAAAGACGGTGCAGTAAGAACACTCCTTGGGAGGGAGAGAAAGTGTTAAGTTAGATTTCTTAAATCTCTGTTCCAATCTGTGCTTTCCTTACAGTGAAACTCCAGAATACATTGCTATTCTTGTAGCTATCACAAGGGTCAGAGAACCAGCCCACTCAAGTGGGTGGAATAGGTAACATTGGCTGTGTTGCAGCAGAGTGCAGGGTAAATGGCTCCCTGGGTTGGTTAAACAGTGACCAGCCTGTGATAACTACAGGAAGCTTGTTACTTTGTCACAGGCCTTTTTTCAAAGCAGAAAGCCTCAGCTGCCAGGTGGGAAGGTCTGATTTCCTGGTGTCAGGTTGGAAGAGGGGGTGCAAAGTGAATCACGGTTAAAAGTGCAAGTGAAGTGAACTAGGAAGCGTTGGCTGGTTTTGCCAAGAGGCGGGAGCAGAGGAGTTGAACTTGGTATAATTTTGGTTCTAAGAACCGCTTAGATCTCAGAATATTAACTTAGTATCTTGGGCTTAAACTGAATAACTTGGAACCTAAACTAGAAGCTGTGGTTTCTCCCACATCTGATTTTCCCTTCCTCCAAGTACACATAGTACAGAATTGTAGATAGTTAAAATTATTAATGGGACATGGGTGCTAGGTTTTTCACCCTGAAATGATTTAGGAGAAGTGGTATATGTGACACCTGAAGTCAAATCTCTGTGCCACCAATAGATTCTATGACCTTGAACCTCTCCCTTCAGTTCCTCTTCTGTAAGAGATACCTCACAGTGGGTATGTGGTCACCAAAGAGAAACTAGGTGTGACATTACTTACCTTTTGCCGTTACATAAGCAAGTGTGATCACTGATTCATGCTGTGAAGTCCACCCTGCTGTCCAGGTTTTGCATGTTGAGGCTTTCTTCCAGCTATAGGATAACGGTTAAATAAATATGTGGAGTACTAAAAAATACTTAAGAATGAGGAGAAAGAATGTACTATATGATAATTCTTTAAAATAGGACATGAAATAAATGGGTTGCTCCTGGTTTGTATATCGTATGTGTTTTTTAAAAACCTGGAGAGAACACTGAAAATAAGATTAGAAGAAAAGCATTGACATTTGCTCAGATCTGTTGTCTGGGTCCCCGGATGCTGGAGATGGGCTCTGAGACGACAGGAGGGGACCAGACGGTGGCCCTGCTTACATGGCCTCCACTCTCATGCTGTCTGTGTTCTTAGTGCTTTTCTCTGGCTAGTGAGACTCCTTAAAACACACACACCACTCTTATAATTGAAGCAAGCTTGTGCTCTTGTTCACTTTTAACTTGATAACTTATCTCAGATTTGAGTACCTCTTTTTTTGGTATCCCAGAAAATGCAAGAGGGTCATTATTAGTATATTTGTGGTGACACCGTTAAAAATTGGATGCATAGAGACAAAATCCCACAGCCTGTTATACGACTGGGGGTTAGTATGATACATTGGCCTCAATTCTGCCTTCCTGTGGAATAATGCTGACTCCTTCCCTCCCTAAGTTCAAGATTTTAATGAGACAAATAATAAGACCTGTCTGTGTCTTACCTCTAAAACATAATAAAGACTATTAAATACCAAGAGGTTATTGAATTCTAGTGACTTTAATTTTTCTCTCTCTCCAAATAACTGCCTTTCTCCTGCTTAACATGTCAATAACATTTAAGTCAGAACTGTTCCTTCCCAAATAAAAAGATTGATTCTTGAACCATGTCAGCCTCAGAGCAGTTCCTACCAAGAAGAGCAATCACACCATCAGAGAAAAAATAAGAAGGTGTAAAAGGGACTCTTGTTTTATCATTTACTCCAAAAAAGCTGGAAAATAGCCAGCTGTAATGATTGGTTTTGAGAAAAAAACATTTAGAGAGTACACCCTTCTGTGGACCCCCACAGTATAAATAACTGGCTAAGATTGAATTATCCATTGCTTTTTAAAGCATTCAAGATAAGCAGGCTAACCGGAATCAGTTCCTGACAGTTCTGGTTTTACCGTTTCATTCACCTGAGTTAGTGGTTTGGCCTATACTTGGTTGATAACTAACATGCTCTGTTCTCACTTGAGTTCAGCATTCTTTTACTCTCTTGGAGGGAAAAAAGGGTAATTATGTGCAATATAAGATCTGGAGGAGAACAGACATATAAAGGGGGTGACCAAGTGCTAACCTTTTGGAGTTAATCGAACTTCTGTGAGTAATTTGCTTGATAACTCAGATAAATCTTCTTCCCTCCCTGTATCCTATTTCCCATTCGCCTTTTGAAAGTTAGGAAGAATGCTGGCTTAGGAAAAACTTGGCATGCACAGTGCTTTGAAAATAGTGAAATTTTCATGGTCTTTGAATTAACATACTTGTGTGTTTGTATAACATACTTGTTTTTCTATTTTCTAGTTATTAAAGAGGGTGTACGGAAGTTACTTGGTAAATCCAGAATCAGGTATGTAGTAATGTGAATGGCTGTGGAATGACTTGGAAAGAGATTCGTCCTGTTTGTGCTATGCTTTTTTTAGCTAACGGATTTTGTTTAAATGTTACTTATTTATGAATATTTCTGCATGAGTTCAGGTCCCACTTCAGCTGTCTCCATAAACATAGCTTTTAAGGGGCTTTGTGTTGTCCAGTAATGGATACACGTTATTGGTGTAGTCACACAGAGTTGATGTATGCTGTTTTTAACATTTATTGGGTGAGTTCTAATGACTCTTTGTTAATGTTTCAGCCAAAGAGCCACCTTTGTTTGCCCATAGTGATTAACATACCTTTTGAGAAGATTAAGCCAGCATTGATTCTCCCTCCCAGCCCCCAGTAACCACCTTTGTACGCTGCACATTTGGAGAAGGAAAAGGAATATTCACAGCTATTTTCACATTTTTCAAATAGAAATTTCAGCCCCTATAATCCATTCTTCTAATCAGTGATCTGTGCCTCCTTGATTAGAAGAGCTATGTTATATAGCTTTAAAGGAAGCTTAAAGAGGAAAAAAACTGAACAGTATTTTTATCCCTATGATTAAGTAGTAGTTTCAAATTCTGAGGCATCTATAAGCCAGGCCCCATAGTGAGGACCAAGTTGTAAGACTGCTTGAATGTAATGTTTGTTACTCAGATCCTATGACTGATACCTTGACTTAAATCTTTCTAAAAAGTGTATCTGTCTCTTTTTAACAGCAGTTACTTTAAAAAAAAAAAAAAAGACACCTCACCTCCTCTTTAGAATACCTTCCCTTAACTCTTATCTGCTGTTCTGGAAACAAAGTATCTAATAAAAGAAAAGTTCCTTCAGAATGTAACTTGTTACTTGGAGTGTTTTTCTATGAGAACTTTGTACTCCATAAAGAATACTGAAATTTATTATTTCCCAAATTGATGGTACAAACATATCTCAGAAATAAAAGCCAAAAGATAAATAACAGTGTAGGCTGTAAGAGGAATCAGGGAATTTCAGAAAGAAAAATAACTAGAGCAGAAAAAGCATAAAGGAACCCTTGGATGTGTTTGTTACCACTCAGATCCTAAAATCTATCAGAACAAGCAGAGTGTGGCCTGGATTTTTCTCTGTGGGTTTATCTAGACAAGTTTGGAAAACTCGGCTGGCCATACTAGATTTTACTTTTCTTCATTCACATCGTGTTTTCATCATATTGGAAGCCATACTTAAGTCTGGCTTCAGTTATAGCTTTATTTGTTTTATTTGGCTTCTTAAAACTAACAAACCCCAGCTTTAAATATTTTTCTTTTTTTTTTTAATCTAATCTTGTGGTCCATTTGTTTATCTGGTTTTCAGGTACCCAAAATGGAAGGGTGATTGATATTATTTAATATTGGAGTGCCAAAAATGTGCTAAACCCTGTCTAGAACAGAGATTTAGATAGCCAGTTGATGCTCTCAGTGAGGATAGATCCAGCAAAACACAGACCTCAGGAATGCTCTTGGAAAAATACTAAATGGTAACAAAGTATAAAGGTCTAAGAAACTCAGAAATGTGAAGTCTATACAGTTCTGGTAAAATTATTCCCATCATCTGTTTAGAATATGAAATGATCCTCAGTGATATTCTTGCAAAATCATTTACAGGCTTTTGGGCAGGTATAAGTCATTCAGTTACATAATAAAGCATCCTAGGCACTTGGCTTCTTTGAACCTTTTTTTCCCTCTAAAGTGAGAATAACTATATCTGGCCTATTTCATACAACTCATATGGAGATCAAATGAAGTAAAATGTTTTAAAACACTTGGAAAAATTTACAGAGTACACAAATAAATCTTTTGGGGTGTATACAGATTTTTTTTCCCCTTTGAGGTTTTTGCCCTATTTCCATTCTCAGGGTTTACAATGGCATGCAGGCGGGTATATTTTTTATCAAAAAGCAACCAAGCTGCTCACCATGTTGGCACTTGCCATGATAAACCGTCAGAGAAAAATATGAAACTCATTAATAGGTTGATAGCATATTCAGCCTGCTTTAACTATTGTGTCTGGAACATTAAATTTCTAAAAGTTCCAGGATTATGACTTCCTCCCATTCCTTATTTGTAATCAGTCATCTTTGATACTGATTTAGATTTTTGCATGGTATCTGTTAATTAGCTATATATATTTATAGTAATTTTACAAGAATTAAGGTTTTATTTCACATCATTTGCCCTTTGAGGAAGATGAAAGTGGAGTGCATTCTCCTTAGGTTAAAAGTATGGACACTGAGACAAAATCAAACGCCATTTGAACCCAAAAAGCTTTTTTTTTTTTCTTTTTAATATAACTACTGGGTGTCTTTTTCCCCCCTCCAGGATACAATGTCTCTTTGCTATACGACCTTGAAAATCTGCCAGCATCCAAGGATTCTATCGTGCATCAGGCTGGCATGTTGAAACGAAACTGTTTTGCCTCTGTCTTTGAGAAATACTTCCAGTTCCAAGAAGAGGGCAAGGAAGGAGAGAACAGGGCAGTTATCCATTATAGGGATGATGAGACCATGTGAGTATAGATAGAATTTGGTCCTAAAACTTGGTTGTGGCTGTCACATGTGCTTACCAAAAGATATTCAGCTAAGTCAGACCTTAAACTATATTGTGTGAAGCCCCCCAAAGTGTCTTTCTCATAAAATTCTTAAACCCAGGATGTAGATGGTTTGGCGAAGGAGAAGGCCACTTCTCCTTGTCTACAGAAAGTTGGCAAAAGATAAAAAGAGAATCCAGCACTTCCTTTAAGGCACTAACATTTTGGGTCCCCTTCTATAATTTAGCTAGGTAATCAGAAGGCAGAGGGTGACTATAGGTTCTAAGAAATATTTTTTAAAGTGGGGTTCTGAGAATCAACTAACTCTGGACTCCATACCATATAGACAAGTTCATAACATCCACTTTGGGTGATTTTCATCTCTTGCCTCACGTAAAGTTTGCATTTATTGTACTGACTTCGTGGCCATAATTATTCAGTCTCGCTGGCACACCTTGTTTTATGAATTAAAAGGTTTATGATGGCTTTACCCTCCTGCTTCACTTGTAGGTCAAGTTCTTGGCAAAACCCTGTTCTGATTCTGTACTTACTCATGAGTTTTGTTCCCCTCAGGTATGTTGAGTCAAAAAAAGACAGAGTCACAGTAGTCTTCAGCACAGTGTTTAAGGATGACGACGATGTGGTCATTGGAAAGGTGTTCATGCAGGTATGGAGCAGACATCTTGGGGCAGAGAATAGGGGGACCATGGCCTAGTGACTTATACCTTGGCATCAAAGAGACTTCCCTCGTGGTCCAGTGGCTAAGATTGCTCACTCCCAATGCAAGTGGGCCCAGGTTCGATCCCTGGTCAGGGAGCTAGATCCCACATGGCACAACTAAGACCCAGCACAGCTAAATAATAAATAAGTCAAAAGATAAGAACTGGCAGCCCTATTGATGTTGAAACTTGATTTAGTTAAACAGTCCCCCATCAACTCACTGAATTTTTTTTTTTCTTAGTGGTTTTAGCCCTTTTGCAGGACTGAACTAGAGTTGGTTCAGACAGTAAAGAATCTACCTGCAGTGTGAGGGACCTGGGTTCAATCCCTGGGTTGGGAAGATCCCCTGAAAGAGGATCCCCTGGAGTGGCAGCCCACGCTAGTATTCTTGACTGGAGAATCCCCGTGGACAGAGGAGCCTGGTGGACTACAGAACGGGAGTCACAAAGAATCAGACATGACTGAGCAACTGAGCATAGCACATAGTAACAAAATGATTGAATATGAAGTATGCTTCCCGCCATGGGGTCTTTGATTTAAAGCTTGGTCCTGTTTCCTGCCTGCTTAAGTTTTCTTCAGGCTTCTAGCAAGGTCTGTTGGCTTGGCTTATTAGTCCTAAAAGTCTTTTCAGAATGGAGTCTAGAGAAAATTCTTAGGTGGTAGGTAACGTATTAATAGTGTAGAGTTGTCAAACTGGCAGTGGAGAGAACGGGCCTGAGTTTGGCTGAGGTCCCCATGGAGCTCCTCCCTCAGAAGCAGCCCATCCACTAGAAGAGTAGTAGGGGTTAGGAGGACGTTTTGTAATTGGATCTCTGGTGTGGTTGGACTCAGGTCTGATACAGTACAGCCACTGTGGCTTTGTCATGCTGTCTGCTAACCAGTTGCTGGCTTTAGGACATGAGCGCTCACTGGTGAAGTGCTATCCTGGCTGGTTTCTTATGAGACAACTCAGCATTCAAAGTCTAGTACAGAGGTTAAATTTAAAAAAAAAAAAAGCAAAACTTTGTTCATTCTGTTCTTTGGCAGGGTAATGAAATTTAAGAATTCCAGGACAACCTCTTTTGCCAGGTTGAGTTGAAAAATAATTGTTCTTAATATAGTGAGAATACTTTATGTGTAGGCATTCTAAGTGGCTAGGGAAATCTTCAAAAGGGATATTCTCCATTTGACCATCTGTAGTGGCTTTTTGTGTTAAGCTAATTAATCAGAAACTAATTTTGTAGTCCCCATGCAGAAAAATTGGAATATTGACACAGCATTTGAGAGTACTAAACTTTCAAAAGTGTATGGTTGTGCACACAAAGATATGTATGTCTTAGGTCCTAAATGTAAACCTCAGGCATTTCATGTGTTTTTGTGAAGAATTGACAGGGGAATTAAATGCAGTAGCTCAGAAATTGGGCTAAATCCAGACTGACAACCCAATTTTAAAACCTATGAAGTATATATTTAGATTTGGCTGGTTTTTTTACCAGTCTTCTTCCATTTTATTCCAGACAACATCTTAGCTTATTTTTATACTTTAAACAGATCTTGTCTTGGAGAGTATACTGGAGATTTGTTCCTTAGAATTTTGAGTATTCTTTTTTGCATGTGAACTTAAATGCTCTCCCTCAGAGTCCATGTGGTGGGACACTTGTCTATAAGGGAAAAGAACGTCTGCATTTTTGTACTGACAGTGTCTGCAGTGAGTGACAGGCCTGCCCCCGTGTGAAAAGGCAATGCCCAGGAAGCCGTCTGACCTTCCTCCCTCTCCAGACTCGGAGGCAGTGGTAATTTAACTTGAAATGACCTTAGTAATGTGGACTTATTTTGGTGGTTTTCCCCTCCAAAGTAAATCAAGCACTGGCCTAGGCCTAGTTATTTTAAATTTCTAGGAAAAAGGAGGACGGTGGATGCCTAGCCTAGAGTGCTGTGACCTGGGGAGGCTGGTCATGGTCACTTGTCTGCCTGCTGTGGGTCCTCGTTTCCCGTGCTGACATGTGCCTCCATCCTAGTCAGAATGCCATCCCTCCCTTGTCATTTGGCAGGCTGACTTGGAGGGATGCTTATTGCTGTCATTTGGAAAAAGACAGGGAGGGGCCACTCCCCACTCTTACGGATGTGCTAGTGCTCTGCTTTGAAGGCGTATGAGCTGTGAGCATCAGAGAAAACCTGGTAGATGTCATCGTTCCAACACTCATTACATGAAAAGCAATAGTTACCCTTTCGGAGATTGGTGAACTAGAAATTGTTTATATTACTAGATCTTTAAGTTAGTTCAGTAGGTAAGAGAAATTAAGTGGAAGTCACTGGTTACTATATGTTCATGGACAAGACAAAAGCAATTTGCCTCGTAGGCAGTAGTGAAGATGTCATTTTGAGGATCCTTGCTGCCTGTATATATGTGGGATTATACCTGTAGGATATTTTCCTGAACTGAGGACCCTGAGGCAAAGTGAGTAATTTTGGTAGCATTGCCAACCCCTTCTCCATAGAGGTTATGCCATTTCCCTCCCACCTTCAGTGTCCATTTTCCCAAAGTGGTGTTGAGCTTTTGGATTTCTGCCAGTCTGACAGGTTAAAAATGGTGTCTACTTTCTCTTATGAACAAGGTCAAACTTTTTTTTTTTTTTTAATGCTGAAGGCAATTTTTTTGTCTTTTCTTGGGAGATTTCTCTTGATGGCCCCTACCCATTTTTCTATTGGGTTATTGATCTTCTCAGTTTCTTCATGTACTTGGGAGACTGGCCCTTTTCCTGTGATAAGAGTTGCAGATTTTTTTTTCCAGTTAGTCATTAGACTTCTTGGGTTGTTTTTGTCATTTGGCCCAGGGACGGGGGAGCCTGGTGGGCTGCCGTCTGTGGGGTCGCACAGAGTCTGATACAACTGACGCGACTTAGCAGCAGCAGCAGCAGAACTTTATTTTCATGTAGTGAAATTGATCAACCTTTATGGCTTCTAGATTTTGAGTCATAGTTAGAAACACCTTCCCTATTGAAAGGTTGTAAAGAAATCTTCCTGCATCATTTTCCTGGTATTTTTATAGTTTCATATTTTATGTGTAAATCTTACTACTTATGTGTAGTTTCTCTTGGTGCATGATATGAAAGGTGGGGCCATCTTTTTCCTGTCCCAGTGGCAGCTACATGACTGGTTTAAGATGCTGCCTTTATCATATACTTAATTTCTGTATATATTTGGGTTTATTCTGAGCTTCTGTGGTCAGTTGTGCTTTGATGGAAGAAAGAAATGATATTGTGATGCCCCAAAGAGAAAAAAAAGAAGAAAGAGGCAATATTGCTGATATATATGTAACAAAGACTAAGGCAAAAAGCTGCTGGGTTGGTGGGTTTACTACCTTTTAAGTGTTGAGTAAGAGAAAAACCAAGGAGAAACAAAGGCAGGAGATTGCCTAAATTACAGCCCCGAGTCAGTATATTGTTAACCACCTCTGAAATGTATCACTCTCCATGTACAAAACTGAGAAATGCTGCCAAGTCACCACAGGTTTACAGATACTCCATCTGGTTGTGAACGCCACATGTACCAGTGAACTGGAGCGTTCAAGAAACTTATGAAACACAAGAGAGTGCTGGCAGGCAGTTTTTGTCTGTTCTCCCTGCCGGAGACTAAAAGAGGGAAACTGATAGAAGTTAGAGAACATCCCAACCCAGTTGCAGAATGAAAGGTATTTTCTAGAGAAGGGCAATTTCAGCAGCTTTGCTTTAAGGATTTTCATTTTGAATTATCTTGGATTCTTCCCTCCCTCTAAAGATGTTTTTCCTTTGGGGATCAAAGTTAAGAGGGGAGCTCACCTAACCCAGTGATGTTATTTCCCACCAACCTTTGGAAGCTACACAAGGAGTTCAGGAGGCAGAGGGTGAAACAGACGAGCTCCCCGACTGGGCATTAGACCTCCTCAGGTAGTACCCTTCCTTCACATATCTGCTGCTGAGGGCTTGCCCATCGGTGTGTGTCCTCCTGCTGCGGGTGGAGTGCAGTCCCTGCTCCTTCCTCTACAGTGTGCTGACACTGTCAGCTAGGGAAGTGGCACTTTCTTTCTCATTCTTGTGCTAGACAGTCTCTTTGAAGGGCAGAGGACTAGATACAGCGATGAATAAAAGAATCCTTGACTTGAGGAGCTTAAAACCTGGTAGGGAAGCCAGATGTATTAATGAATAGTGAAATATTACAGTAGAGGTTTGCAGAAAAGCCATGGGAACTCCCACAGGAGAGCAGCTAGCTGTGCCAAGGCTGTTGGAAAGAGCGTTATATCTGGCCAGCAGTAGAAGGAAAGTTATATACTGAAGGGCTGTATAACTTGCTCTCAGTACTCAGAAAACTCAGGGACCTTGGAAAACTTTTGGTTCCATCCTTCTGTCCTTCAGAGAGTTTAAACCATAGGTTTTACTGGCGTTGCTGGAAAGTCCAGTCCTGTTACACAGATCGGGGTTGAAACGGGGATGCCTCATATCACTTACCTGTTTATACAGGAATGTATGGATCGGGAAAGCTTGAGATGTGGAGGTTAGGATGGGGAAGAATGGCTTGGTTTTTGACATCCTGAGGCATTTTTCTGTAGTTTGCTGAGGGTGGATACATTTTGTCAAGGGCAAGGTCTTACTTGAGCTCTACTTGACATCTTAATCAAATTTCCTGAAAAATATAACCTCCTTTCATATTAAATCAAAAGAAACTAATAAACTGTCATCCTTATCCTGAACGTAATCTGGTTCTCTGAGTGCTTTGCAATTTGTTGTCTATTTAGCCTCAGAAGTAATTTTATCATGCATATTTTTCCAAAACAAAAGAAGAGAATTAACAGTGCTTTTCTTTGCTCTTTGAAGATCGAACTTGTTAAGTACTTTGTGATCTCTCCTCTTTGAATCTGAAGTGCACTGATGGCAGCCAACACTGGTAATATTTCACGTTGTGCTGTGCTGAGTCGCTCAGTCATGTCTGACCCTCTGTGACCCCATGGACTGTAGCCCACTGGGCTCCTCTGTCTGTGGGGCTTCTCCAAGCAAGAATACTGGAGTGGGTTGCCATGACCTCCTCCAGGGGAGTCTTCCCAACCCAGGGACTGAACCCAGGTCTCCCACATTGCAGGTGGATTCTTTACCATCTGAGCCACCAGGGAAGCCCAAGAATACTGGAGTGGGTAGCCTATCCCTTCTTCAGAGGATCTTCCCGAGCCTGCAATCAGACCAGGGTCTCCTGCATTGCAGGTGGATTCTTTACCAGCTGAGCTACCAGGGAAGACCAGTACTTCACATTAGGTGTCATTTATTTTTAGCCTCTGCCAGTCAGAGAGCTCAGGTCACATCCACAGGGCAAACCCCAGAGCATAGGTTGCTGTTCTTGCTGTTCATCTCACACCAGATTCTCTTCTGGTTGCTTTTTGCTTCATCCTGGCAGGAGTTCAAAGAAGGACGCAGAGCCAGCCACACAGCCCCACAGGTCCTCTTCAGCCACAGGGAACCTCCCCTAGAGCTGAAAGATACCGATGCCGCTGTGGGTGACAACATCGGCTACATTACCTTTGGTGAGCTGGACGGGGTTGCTGCATTTGCACACCTTGGTGGGTTCATACTTCAGTTGAAATGGGGCTGAGTGGCAAAAGCAGGTATGCCAGAGTGTTCCTGTTGCCGGTGCCATGACTGTAGGAAGCATGTCATGGGGCACTAATACAAGTCACGTGCTGTTCTTATTTTTATACAGTAATCATTTTCCTTTTTTCCCTGTTTTATCTAAATCCTCAGCGGAAAAAAAAGGGTAGCCCCTGGTGTGAAGTAGGAGGGGTTGGGGCCACATTAGCACTGCTAAGCAGCTGGTTGGGGTTCTCTGTCCTTTGGCGCCTGTTGGGTTTTTTTGCTCATTAGACCAGAGCTCCAGCCGTGATTCACTTACCCACTTTCCCTCTGGAAAGATTCACGTCCACCCCTCTCACAGTTTGCTTCAGCCTAGAGAGCTGGTTCACTGATCACAGCTGACAGTTTAGAATCGCAGCTCATACACACACTGACCCTGACAGCGCTAAAACGTCCCCTTCTCTGGAGTTCTTTAAGCCACCAGAGTGCTGAAGACGCGTCAGTTTATCGGAGATAAGCGGGTTGATCGACCAGGTTTCCTTAAGTCTAGTCTACATGGTTTTGTTTTTTTTTTTTGGCACGTTACTCTCTCTCAGGTTGGGACAGCCTGTTACAGTTTAATTAGCAATATCTCTCTTTGTGGTACATAAACTAATGGTGAACTTACAGTCATTAGCATCTTAGGACCTCTGCAGTATAGTTATCTCCTGGCCTGGCGCTCTTTTCTCTTGAGGGCAAGTTGACACACAGTGGTCCCACCCTTTTTTAGGAGTCATTTCTTTTCGTTTCAACAAAACTTGATACTCAAGGACTTTGCTGATGCCGAGATCACTGAGTAGGATAGATGCAGAAGATAGAGGGGATTCCCAGAAGCCAGAGGGAGAGGCGTGCAGGTCTGCCCAGCTGAGTGACTGACTGCACAGGACTTAATGGGGTCAGGCAGTGGCAGGGGCTTTTTCCAGCCCCCAGCCAAAGCATCTCATCCTGCCATTCCTCCTCAGGAGTGCTCAGGTTCTTGTCCCTTCCTGTTTGGTGTTCACCACAGACTACATGATCCTCTATGGATCTAGTTTCTCTGAACACTTACTCTGCTTCGGCACCAAGGACCTGCAACAGACAGGCTTAGTTCGCTAATCCCCATTGCTCCAGAGTCCACCCAGGTAGCCAGTTGTGTCATTCTCTAGAGAGACTTCTGAGGGGCAGGACTAGTAGATTTCACAGTGCGCAGCCAGAGAATCCAGACCCGGAATGAACACCAGGACCAAGCCCTTTGGCGAGGGAGCCCTGGTTTTCGGCCGTGGTCTCCTCTGTTTGCACTCACTGGCAGAAAACCCTAATGAAACAAGTGGACAGTCCCAAAGCAGGGCGAGATGGGAGCTGGTGGTAGGCTACTGGGCTTTCCACCCTTTGGCACTAGTGTAATTAGACCTTGACACCCTGTCTGTGCCCCCACCCAGTGCTGTTCCCTCGCCATACCAACGCCAGTGCTCGAGACAACACCATCAACCTGATCCACACGTTCCGGGACTACCTGCACTACCACATCAAGTGCTCAAAGGTGAGTGAGAGCAGCCTCAGCACCGGTGCTCCGGGCCATTCTCTCCACCAGAGCTCATGGCATAAAGTCCTCTCTGGTCCAGGCTGTTGCTAGGAACTCTCCAGAGATGGTTCTAGAGGCTTTGAATCATGGCCTTTCTCCATTTCTCTCACTCCATAGCAGAGAGGTGAATATATGCTTGCTAGCACAGCCCTATGTCAACCCCAGGGTGGATGTTCCCAGACCTTTCTAATAATTTCTGCTACTTAGAGCAAAGCTGTCTTTCTGGAACATGACTCTGCTTCAGTACCCATTGTGTTTGCCTCCAGGCCTATATTCACACACGTATGCGGGCAAAAACATCAGATTTTCTCAAGGTGCTGAACCGTGCACGCCCAGATGCCGAGAAAAAGGAAATGAAAACAATCACGTGAGTAGCACCATCCTGTAGCAGGACCGCCTTCCTCTCCTAAGCTTACCAAGGAGGTCATGGGTGTTGGTGACCCAGGTGTCTGGGCAGTGGCTGCAGGTGAGACAGGCAGCGGGGCACCTGTAGCTGCCTGGCAGACTAAAGATGGGACAAACAGGTTTTCACATCTGAATGGGCCTCCTTGTTTCCACATCTCTGTGATCGAGGAGAGTGGCTGCTAGAAAGAAACACAGACCTTTTTACCAAGATGAACTATGTTCTCTTTGGGTCTTAGTTGACAGGCCTATCTTAACTGTCTTGATGTCTTCTTGTAGAAATGGAATAATCTGCTTGAGGACATTTAGTTGCATAAATAGGCCTGGAACTATTCCAAAGCATTCTTTTTCCTGGTCCAAGTCTTGGCAGGAATTTTGCCTAAAGAGGAGGTCGACTTTATCTGAGATAGAGATGATGAGGAGATCCCTGAAGGGTGCAAGACACTGTCCGCGGTACAGCAGCATGGTTGGGGGCCTGGGGGTTTGGTTCTGGGCCAGGTGCCAAATCTTGGTACCCGCTCTGGTAAGGTTTAGGCCATCCTGTTCTCCAAGTAGAGCAATGGGTGCTGGTCTCCTATCATTTGTTCCCATTGAATTAAATGACTTGAGGTGAACTAAGCCTCCCCACAACCCACACAGCCATTTCCAGCACCCCACACTCTTGGGATAACCTTCTATAGGTATGTTGTGCCTATGCCTTCAGGCTCCTTCCCTTGGCCTCTTCTACCAAGCTAGTTTTTGCTGCCATTTAATAAGATGAGAGAGGTTCCGACTCTTGGGTGCCTGAGCAGAGTGCTTTTAATCTCAGAAGCATCAGACATTTATACAGAGCAGTGTAAGTCACCCCTGCCTTCTATGCTTGAGAGGCTGCCTGTCTCACTAGGAAATTGATACCAAAGACCTTTCTCTAGAATAGCTCTTCCGACTGCCCAGAGCCAGCAGAGTGTTCAGTCCACAGCTGGATCCTCTGCTTCGAGAGAAGTGCCCACATGCCACGGCAGCACAATGGCAGCATCGTTCCTTCTACTGTGCAGCTTTGTGGCACAGCCTAAAATGGGCAGAACTCGAAAGGTGGGGAGGCGGGGAGGGTGTGTCCTGGGGGGCACGAGCTCTTGCTGCCCTGCAGACTCTTAACTCCATCATGGAGTTAACAAGTCTCCCTTTCCTTTCCCTGCTTGCTTCTCTCACTCACACCATTTTAGTGACCCTGAGTGTGAGGCAGCCAATTTTGTGCCACTTTCAGAGCCCCGTCCAGTAGAGGCCAGGAGGTGAGCCAGCAGCCAATACAGCAGAAGGCAGCCTGACCCGCCAGCCTGTCACCCACCAAATGGGGGGCTGGACGTCATAAATAGTCACGAACTTCTCCTGTCGCCTTCAGCCCTGTAACTGCCTGTCCATTCAGGAGAAGCGCCCACCAGGCAGCCACTACCCAGTGTCTCCCCACAGGGCTTCTCCCCTGGTTCCATTACACAGCCCGGCAGCCTTGGAGTGTGGGGTTACTGCAAAACAGGTGCAGTGGAAGGGCAGGAACAACTCCCTGTCCTGATGGGGGGGCTAAGAAAAGATGAGTCCTTGAAATGAGCCAGTCGTCCATAAACTTCCTTCCTGGAACTTAGGAAGAGCAGCTTTGCCTTTTTCCATCCTGTGACCTCTCTTTCGCAGAGGTGAGCCCCAGAAAGGAGAAGCAGGAGGTAAACAACCCTGAAAACCAGATTGAGTTCCCAAAGCTAAGCAGGAGAAGCAGGACCCTTCTTCTGCTCTGGGTTCTTAAAACCTGGAGCAGCATGAAGGAGGGTGGCAACCCTTCTGTGATCAGAAGCCAGCCATCAGCACCCCACAGAGCTCTGCCGGAATTGAGCTTTCTGTTGGGGAATGGATAACAAAATACTTTAGCTTCGTCTGTGGTAGGGTAAGACATTCCAGAGAGGATAATCTTAGTTCCCGTAGTCCTCTACTCTACCTTCCAGGCTTCTGTGCCAGGTAGGTACCCTCCATCTTTGGGAACCATTCCCAAAGTTGGCCATTCTTAGAATGCTGGGTAGGACAGGACACCCCGGCTCAGGAGCCTTAAGTGAGGCAAGTGTTTTGTGACTGAGTGTAGTCACCGTATGACAACACAAAACACGCTTAAGCTTGGAAAGTTTGGAGGGTTGCTTCTTCTGACATTCTGGCCCCATGGGGGAAAATTTAAGGTACTCAGAAGAGAGTTGAGACCAGTCTAAAATGCAGGTAGATCTAGGCCATCCAGAAATTGTGGGTAGGTGATTCTCCTGTCTAACTTGGTATATTTACTGTCCTCATGGGCTTATTACTTGGTACCCTGAAGTATTCAATAGGAGGAAAGAGCTGATGGGTTGTTTCTGTGAAAGCTGGGCCTTAACCCTTACCTGGAGTTCCCACATACCTCTGCTTGAGAAACATTGACCCCATCTCTAGTGCAGAGCATGGGGTGGATGGGAAGGTGAGCAGAAACTAACCTTCAGACTTAATCTCTGCTTACTTAATCTCTGCTTTTGAAGGGGGAAGACGTTTTCATCCCGCTAACTCTTGGGAACAGGAAGAGGAAGCGGCTGGCAACTGAAGGCTGGAACACTTGCTACTGGATAATCGTAGCTTTTAATGTGCACCTCTTCAGGTTCTTAAGGGATTCTCCGTTTTGGTTCCATTTTGTACACGTTTGGAAAATAATCTGCAAAAAACGAGCTGTGCTTGCAAGGACTTCATGGTTCCCAAGAATTAAAAAAAAAAAAGAATTCCACTTGATCAACTTAATTCCTTTTCTTTATCTTCCCTCCCTCACTCCCCTTTCCCGCCCCTTCTTTTCCAAGCTGTTTTGCTTTGCAATATGTTACTGGTAATGAGTTGCAGGATAATGCAATCTTAACTTGTTTTCTCCAAGTATTTGAGTTCAAAACTCCTGTATCTAAAGAAATACGGTTGGGGTCATTAATAAAGAAAATCTTTCTATCTTACATGAGAATTCACTTGGTTTCTGGACTGGGAGTCCAAAAAAAAAAAGGGATGAAGGATACATCAGTACTGCCCTTGAACCTGCAAACGTGCACTGGAGAGGCTTAGGTTCAAGAACCCCACCCCTTCCCCCACCCTCCCTGTAGGGGGGAGAGAGGCTCGCTGGTAAGCTCTTAGTTGGCATTTCTAAGTAAACTTGAACATGTACTGTAAAGCTTTTTAATTTGTCTCCATCAAGTTCATTGTTTCAGACTGGTTTGAAACTGTCAATGAATTGTGAAATCTGACATTTCCTCAACAATTATGAGGTATTTGTAGATTAAGAACTACTGTAAGAAACTGCTGAAATCCTGTAATACAATATAATTGCCAGGAGGAAGCTGATGTTGACACGATCACAACCTTACTCAAATTTCGCCAGTTGTACATGCAACTCATCTGTGTGTGTGTGTGTGTTGTCTCCTGTGTGTTTTTTTTTTTTTCACATATGTGACTTCATCTTCAATATTTTAAAATGGAATGGTAGATGCTGTTGTGTCATATATGCCGAGTACATCACTCCTATTATAGGTAAGTACTGATTGTGAAATATGTCTTAGTTGTGGACATACTGACTAGGTTATAAAAACGTCTTTACTGTGGGTCATGGTCAGATTTGAAGGGACAGGTCGTTTAGTCATCACAACTTCACTTTACTCTTTGTAAATGAGATCCTGGAAAGCTCAGGATCAGTTATGTTCCCATGCCCTTAACAAACAAGTGCTCTGGAGAGTGCTATCCCCTTGGTGAGGCCAACCATGACCTGCAGTGGAGAGAGTTCACTGCCAAGTCCGCCCCGTGTTCTCCTGGGATGTGGCCCCTCGTCACCTACTGCTGGTAGATAGAAAACTGGGCTAAGTCAGATCTGTTCGGAGACAGTGACATAGATGTGTTCTGTACCCCTGTGTAAGGGGTTTGTGAAGGTAATTTTGCTAGAAGGTGTGTTTGCCATCGCACTGAGTTTAGAACATACCTCCTTAATAAGTTGGAACTCAACTGTATTTTGCCAATAATGGGGATCGGATTCCTGAAAAGTACTGTAAATGGCAAAATTGCTTAGAAGATATGGAGTTAGGAGAAGAAGAGGCATTAAGTATTTTTTATAGCAGTAAACCATAAGGAATTGTCTTAATTCCAAGACTTCAGCAGCATAAAAACTCATACTGATGGAAACCCCCTCCAAACTGCCTCCTTTGTCTACATCTGTTTCCAGGGCACACTTGACACTTTCTCAAGGGCCCGCCTTCACCATTATGGACAAGGCCCACTGTAACTTCAGCCAAAGCCCATTGTAGGAGGACTTAAGCACACTGAGGATGTGGGCTGGGGAAAAGGGGATCCAATCTCAGTTAGTGCTGATTTGCTCCTTTGCCCAAAGGTCCATACCTGGGAGGTGTAGATGAGCTGGGATGTAAACTGGAGAGGTGCAAAAATGTTTTTTGGACAGAACTGGGTTTGAATCCAGGTTCCACTGAACAGCTATGTGACTGAGTAGATTTCTTAATCTGAGCACCAGTGGCCTCATCTTTGGTTAGACATGACTCCACCTATCTCACTGGGCTCTTAAAAGAAATAAACAACATAAGTACCTATCACATAGTAGGCATTTATAATGAGTGAAAAGGTTGGCTTAAACCTCAACATTCAGAAAAGATCATGGCATCTGGTCCCATCACTTCATGGCAAATAGATGGGGAAACAGTGACAGACTTTATTTTGTGGGGCTCCAAAATGGTGACTACAGCCATGAAATTAAGACACTTGCTCCTTGGAAGAAAAGTTATGACCAACCTAGACAGCATATTAAAAAGCAGAGACATTACTTTGCCAACTAAGGCCCATCTAGTCAAAGCTATGGTTTTTCTAGTAGTCATGTATGGATGTGAGAGAGGGACTAAAAAGAAAGGTAAGCACTGAAGAATTGATGCTTTTGAACTGTGGTTTTGGTGAAGACTCTTGAGATTCCATTGGACACCAAGGAGATCCAACCAGTCCATGCTAAAGGAAATCAGTCCTGATTATTCATTGGAAGGACTGATGCTGAAGCTGAAACTCCAGCACTTTGGTCACCTGATGCGAAGAGTTGACTCATTGGAAAAGACCCTGATGCTGGGAAAGGTTGAAGGCGGGAGGAGAAGGGGCCGACAGGATGAGATGGTTGGATGGTATCACTGACTCATTTTTTTTTTTTTCACATATGTGACTTCATCTTCAATATTTTAAAATGGAATGGTAGATGCTGTTGTGTCATATATGCCGAGTACATCACTCCTATTATAGGTAAGTACTGATTGTGAAATATGTCTTAGTTGTGGACATACTGACTAGGTTATAAAAACGTCTTTACTGTGGGTCATGGTCAGATTTGAAGGGACAGGTCGTTTAGTCATCACAACTTCACTTTACTCTTTGTAAATGAGATCCTGGAAAGCTCAGGATCAGTTATGTTCCCATGCCCTTAACAAACAAGTGCTCTGGAGAGTGCTATCCCCTTGGTGAGGCCAACCATGACCTGCAGTGGAGAGAGTTCACTGCCAAGTCCGCCCCGTGTTCTCCTGGGATGTGGCCCCTCGTCACCTACTGCTGGTAGATAGAAAACTGGGCTAAGTCAGATCTGTTCGGAGACAGTGACATAGATGTGTTCTGTACCCCTGTGTAAGGGGTTTGTGAAGGTAATTTTGCTAGAAGGTGTGTTTGCCATCGCACTGAGTTTAGAACATACCTCCTTAATAAGTTGGAACTCAACTGTATTTTGCCAATAATGGGGATCGGATTCCTGAAAAGTACTGTAAATGGCAAAATTGCTTAGAAGATATGGAGTTAGGAGAAGAAGAGGCATTAAGTATTTTTTATAGCAGTAAACCATAAGGAATTGTCTTAATTCCAAGACTTCAGCAGCATAAAAACTCATACTGATGGAAACCCCCTCCAAACTGCCTCCTTTGTCTACATCTGTTTCCAGGGCACACTTGACACTTTCTCAAGGGCCCGCCTTCACCATTATGGACAAGGCCCACTGTAACTTCAGCCAAAGCCCATTGTAGGAGGACTTAAGCACACTGAGGATGTGGGCTGGGGAAAAGGGGATCCAATCTCAGTTAGTGCTGATTTGCTCCTTTGCCCAAAGGTCCATACCTGGGAGGTGTAGATGAGCTGGGATGTAAACTGGAGAGGTGCAAAAATGTTTTTTGGACAGAACTGGGTTTGAATCCAGGTTCCACTGAACAGCTATGTGACTGAGTAGATTTCTTAATCTGAGCACCAGTGGCCTCATCTTTGGTTAGACATGACTCCACCTATCTCACTGGGCTCTTAAAAGAAATAAACAACATAAGTACCTATCACATAGTAGGCATTTATAATGAGTGAAAAGGTTGGCTTAAACCTCAACATTCAGAAAAGATCATGGCATCTGGTCCCATCACTTCATGGCAAATAGATGGGGAAACAGTGACAGACTTTATTTTGTGGGGCTCCAAAATGGTGACTACAGCCATGAAATTAAGACACTTGCTCCTTGGAAGAAAAGTTATGACCAACCTAGACAGCATATTAAAAAGCAGAGACATTACTTTGCCAACTAAGGCCCATCTAGTCAAAGCTATGGTTTTTCTAGTAGTCATGTATGGATGTGAGAGAGGGACTAAAAAGAAAGGTAAGCACTGAAGAATTGATGCTTTTGAACTGTGGTTTTGGTGAAGACTCTTGAGATTCCATTGGACACCAAGGAGATCCAACCAGTCCATGCTAAAGGAAATCAGTCCTGATTATTCATTGGAAGGACTGATGCTGAAGCTGAAACTCCAGCACTTTGGTCACCTGATGCGAAGAGTTGACTCATTGGAAAAGACCCTGATGCTGGGAAAGGTTGAAGGCGGGAGGAGAAGGGGCCGACAGGATGAGATGGTTGGATGGTATCACTGACTCAATGGGGGTAAGTTTGAGTAAACTCCAGGAGTTGGTGATGGACAGGGAGGCCTGGCGTGCTGCAGTCCATGGGGTTGCAAAGAGTCGAACACTGCTGAGCAACTGAACTGACTGATAATGCCTATAATTATAGTTGATAATGCTTTCTAATAAATCTTAGTTACATTCTTACACTCCCAAGGGGATCAGAAGGGGCAGTATAAATCAAGGTTATTCTGCTTTGGGGTTTTTCAGGTCCTTCCCCCAAGATGGTGATATTTTTTGCTGATGGCCCTCATACTGCAGTTTGAGGTGAGGAAAGTGTTGGTGGGTATCTCCAAGTCTGGAGAAAGTAGGACCTGGGGAAGCTAAAAACCAGGAGCTTGGTAGGAAGATGGAGATGGTAACAGGAAGTAGAAGTGTGGAACCAGAGGGCAGGAAATTGAAACCAGGAAGAGGAAGTAACACCAGCTACTGTGTCAGCCCACATATCCAGAGCTGCTTCTCCTCTGTTACCATTTCAGTTCCTTCAGCCTCATTCAAAGTAGGCCTGATGGACCCTCAGCCTCAGCCCAGCAGCCACAGAGGCCCTAGACCCAAGCCTGGGTCCATCCTGGGGGCTAGTCTGAGTTCAAGCAATGCTGCCCCCTTCTGGGGGTTGCTAAAAGCACTGTTAAATTTCTGAGAGATCTGTCATTTATCCCTAGTGGGAAGGACCGGTTTCCTCTGCTCATAAGAGCTGACTTAGGGCTTTCTCAGTCTTGGTCACAGTATTGTGCCCACAACCCTCCAGAGAGCCCCCAGGGGCTCGTCTGCTGTTGCATCTGGGGAGGGTTGAACAGTTCTATAGCCACTCATCACCCCTTTGCCTCTGTTCTTCCAGTCAGTGAGTACCCACCCCCCCCACCCTCACCACCCAGTCCCAGACACCCAGGGTCAACAGAAAAGTTAAATACCCAGGAGAACAGAGTGACAAAGGAGACCCAGGTGCATTTCCTGCCCCTGTCCACATCAGGCATTGTGATAACAGGCTGGACCTAAGGAGACCCTACTTTCTCCAGGAAGGGGGACCGGGGTGGGGACTCTAGGGCCCGTAGTCAGCTGATGGGAGCATCTGAAGACTGCCTGCGCCAGAGCCCTCCTGTGAGCCAAGGAGAGAAGGCTGCGGATGAGTCAGTCCCAGGGATTGATGGAACAGAGGAACCAGACGATCAAGTCAGGAGGAAACAGCTGAGCGGAGGACAGAACCCAGGCTGCCTGGCTCCTGCTCCCAGAGTTGTTCTTTACACGTCATCCCACACACTGTTTAGACAGAGCCCCGGAGAAGAAACACAGACATCCTGGAGGCTGCCGGGAGGAGGCCAGGGCTGGGAACAGAAGGAGGTCTGTTTATTCTTGGCAGTCCAGTATCCGAGGGGCCCCACTCCCACTTCTGTCCAGACCCCAGTCTGAACTCTCCCAGAGCCTCTTGACTTCTGCCCAACCAGACAGCGTGGGGCTGGGAGCCATCCCCTGGAACGCTGTGTCCTCCTAGCCCCCAGCTCCCTTGAGGACAGGCCTGAGACTGGATGCTTCTCCCACTTTTTGTCCAGAGACCCTTCTCTCCAGGACCCCTGACTGCTGTGCAGAGTTGGCAGAGCCAGACCTCTCAGGCCTCCAGCCCTTCAGGCCCAGGTCTTGGGAGAGGGCAGAGGACCCCTTGCTCCATCTTCATGTGCTCTTGAACAAGAAAGCTTTTCCTAATGTCTAACCTCCAGCTTTCTTGCTGGAGTTTTAGCCTGTTTCCTCCCATTTCAGGTCTCAAGAAAATGTAACTGCTTCTCTCCCTCTCCCCAAAGTTACACTTGACACAAGGTAGAAATCAAGGCTTCCTGGCCTTGAACTTGCCCTTCTTCTCACTCAGTTTCCTGTGTTTCCTTGTGGAGTGAAAGTGTCATTACCCTCTTGCTATTCACAAGCTCTTCATCCGTTTATTTCAATGGAATTCTCAGAGGGAACGTGCAGAGAAGGCCAAAAGTTCCTCTCATTGACTGCTTCTGTGCCAACCACTGACCCAAGTCCTTATTACACTTTTTTTTGGCCACACCAGGTGGCATGTGGGATATACCCCAACTAGGGATTGAACCTGTGCCCCTGTAGTTGAAGGGTGGAGTCTTAACCCCTGGGCTTCCAGGGAGGTCTCCCCGCATTTTCTCATTTAGTCTCACAATAGATGAAAATGGTATGAGCCCCCATTTTACAGATGAGGAAACTGAGGTAAGAGAATTTAATAATTTGTTCAAGTTTACACAGCTAGTAAAATAGGATCCAAGTAAGATTCTGAGATTTAAACCCAGGCCTTCTGATTCAAGCACTGGCTGTTTCTTAGTCTTCATGGAGGAGAGAAGGATGTCATTTGTTGAGACCCCTCCCCCTGTTAGGTGTCCGGCAATGGGGTATATGCAGTTAATAAGACTCCTGGCAACACTGACTGATGGTTTGCCTTGTTCCCATTTTACAGGTGAGAAAATAGAGGCCCAGAGATAGCTTGCCCAAGAGCCATTCGTGCCTCTGAGCCCAAAACGTGACTCACAAAGTAATTGAGAAAAGTGTGGAATGACCCGATTCTAGAAGGCAAGGCTGGCTTTATAAACTGAAAGTTGCCATCAGGTGATAGGAAGGGGAGATAAAGGCCCCCACCACTGCCACCATCAGACTGTACTCAGCAGAGTGGCAGAATTACAGAGCTGGATGCGCTATCAGCTGGCTGGCCACTGATACATTTATAAAATGTAAATATATCAGCCGGGAAGTGGGGAGGATGGACTAAATCATTGTTCACTAACTGGAATGCATTTCTCAGATTAGCTAAGCAGTAGCAGGCCAGAGAGCTCCAAGCTGCCTCCTTGGTGGCAAGCTATGTCCAGTGGCTGGAGACAGGGCCACTGGTACGGGAGGAGGACGTGGAGGGGGCCTTCCCAGCACTGCAGCTCAGGGTGTGTCAGGCCCCACCCCCAGAGGCGGGGCCAGGCTGGGTCCCACCAGCCTCAGCTCCATCCCAGGCGAAGGCAGAGCCAGGGCAGCAGAGAGCTGGGGGCCCTGCTGTCTCCACACAGTGGACGTACCATGACCTCAAAGGTCAGGACACCAGACGTCGCCAGAAGCCCTGCAGCACTGGCTGGGACAACTCCCTGACACTCGGAGGGGAGCCCAGGCTGGGCAAGCCACACTTGTCACCTACAGTCATGTAAGTAGCTACCTAACCCTAACGCTAGCCCCCACCCGGCCCCCGGGCCACACCTGGAGACCTCAGCCTCAGGGCCTGAAGAGGCCTTGCACCCAGCCCAAGCCACCAGGTAGTGACTGCTGAGAAGCCCCCCCACCCCCAGGGCTCACCCTGCCTTTCTTGCTGCTCTGGTGTAGGTGGGGTGGGAGACTCACTCCCAGCGAAGAGCTGGGAGCTCCAGCCCGCAGACTCCGGAGTCTAGGTTTGAAGTCTCAGGTCCCTGAGATCTCCCGGGGTTTGAACAAGTTAACAGTGTGGGGATGAAGGGGAACAGAAACCAGAGGGCGGCTGGAAGGGAAAGATGTTCCCAGCAGAGGGCACTGGGGGACACTGAGAAAGAGGAACCAGGCTGAGGGTAAAGGGGTGCAAGGGCCTGGGGGAACTGGGGGAACTGGGAATAGAAGGGATAGCATCTCCTGTGCTCAGGAGGCCCTTCGACCCTCTGACCCCGGGAGGGGGCAGGTAGGAATCCTTCCCTTGTTGACTTTGATCCTAGCAACAGCAGCTGCTCCCCTGTTGACAGAAGCAGGAGTTTCCCACAGGGCCCAGGCAGGACACCCCCTCCCTCATCCCCATGATGTGGCGACAGGGCCAGGGCATGGGAGGACTGGGAAAGGTCAGAGCCACAGAGAGGCCAGGCCCTGCCCAGCGGCTCCCCCTCCATCTCTGGGCTCACTTCAGCCCCCCTTGCCCTCCACACTCACTGCCAACCCTCCCCCTCACTCAGCAACTCTTCCCCTCCTCCAGTTCCCAGGAAAGGCCCCGTTGCTAGCTGCTAACCTGGTGCGGACGTCAAGTTTATGGGCTGGAAGTCCTACCCGGAGGCTGCTCACTGAAGTGTAACCAGCCACAAGGCGGATGGAAGGGAGGTGCTGGGGTACACAAAGGCTTTGTCGTCTTCGCCTCCTGTCACTGCCAAGGTGTTGGTCTTGGGATCCAGGCTCACACAGAACACTGACGCTGTCCCAAGAGATATTCCAAGAGTAAGGAAGTGGGGATCCCACCTAGAGTCCTGTCCTTCAGGACCTTTGGGGAGCCCACCCCCTTCCACCTAAAGCAACATGTCTTTCCTGCTAGAAAAGAAGGGTGCATCCAAGCTCTTCTAAGTTTCAAGCATTCAGTTGTTGGAGAAGTCCCTCCCCAGGACACACCGCTCTCCTGTGCTCTTCCCTTCACCCCACACTTCTGTGGTGGACCTGTCTCTTATACACATCTCCACCCCCACCTCCACCTCCAATCCGTAGTAACCTACCACCTTTTAAGACACTGGTGCCAACCAGCCTGCAAGCGTCTGAAGACAGGGACCACTCTCCATTTATATCCACCGCCCCTCTCCCCCAAACCCCAGCCCTAGCCCCTGGTCCAGGGCCTGCTCATGGCCCAAAGGAGGCTGTCAGCTGTTGGCTGGCCAGAGGACCACTACACACCAGCCAGATTCCATCCTATTCCTTTAGCTGATTTAGAGGCCTCACCTGGTGAAGGCAGGGATGGTCCAAATGCTGTGGGGATGGGTGTGTCTAACCAGAGGCATAAACACAGCTGCCCAGAGAGGGTCAGGTAGGTAACAGAATGGGTGAAAGGGCTGGGTGGGGACTGTGGGGAGCTTTCTGAAAGCAGTGACAGCGCAACTCTGCTGCTGAGTCGCTTCAGTCGTGTCCAACTCTGTTCAGCTCCATAGACGGCAGCCCACCAGGCTCCCCTGTCCCTGGGATTCTCCAGGCAAGAACACTGGAGTGGGCTGCCATTTCCTTCTCCAATACATGAAAGTGAAAAGTGAAAGTGAAGTCGCTCAGTCGTGTCCGACTCTTCTCGACCCCATGGACTGTAGCCCACCAGGCTCCTCTGTCCATGGGATTTTCCAGGCAATAGTACTGGAGTGGGGTGCCATTGCCTTCTCCATTGCCAACTCTAGCTGGTTGCTACTACATAGGCCCTGATTTTTTTTTAACCAAAAATATGAATTATGTAAATTTTAATTGGCAATTCATTGGAGGAAAAATGTGTATCAGCAAACAGGATATGGTCCACAGTCCATTGGTCTGCAACCTCTGGATAGCTTCCCTGGTGGTTCAGAGGTAAAGAAATCCACCTGTCAATGCAGGAGATGCGGGTTCAGTCCCTGGCTGGGGAATAGCTGAACAGTTCAATCGAGAAGGGGCTAGCTACCCACTCCAGTATTCTGGCCTGGGAAATCCCACTGACAGAGAAGCCTGGTGGCCTACAGTCCCTGGGGTCACAAAGAGTCTGACATAACTAAGCAACTAAACAACTTGCCGAGAGAGGACAGTGATCCGCAGCCCCGTCCTAACTCCAGCCACCCCATCTTCCCTCCAGGCATGCCTGCTGCTGCTCCAGGTCTCCCCCGTCCCCAGGCCCAAGATGACACCCAACAGCACCAGGGAGGTGCCCAGCCCCGTTCCTGCAGGGGCCCTGGGGCTCTCCCTGGCCCTGGCAAGCCTCATCGTCGCTGCCAACCTGCTCCTGGCCCTGGGCATCGCCGGGGACCGCCGCCTGCGCAGCCCGCCCGCTGGCTGCTTCTTCCTGAGCCTGCTGCTGGCAGGGCTGCTCACCGGGCTGGCGCTGCCCGCGCTGCCCGTCCTGTGGAGCCAGAGCCGCCGGGGTTACTGGTCCTGCCTCTTCCTCTACTTGGCTCCCAACTTCTGCTTCCTCTCCCTGCTCGCCAACCTCCTACTGGTGCACGGGGAGCGCTACATGGCCGTGCTGCGGCCCCTGCGGCCCCGCGGGAGCATGCGGCTGGCCCTGCTCCTCACCTGGGCTGCCCCCTTGCTCTTTGCCAGCCTGCCTGCCCTGGGCTGGAACCACTGGGCGCCTGGTGGCAACTGCAGCTCCCAGGCCGTCTTCCCAGCCCCCTACCTCTACCTCGAAATCTATGGGCTCCTGCTGCCAGCCGTGGGCGCGGCCGCCCTCCTCTCGGTCCGCGTGCTGGTCACTGCGCACCGCCAGCTGCAGGACATCCGCCGGCTGGAGCGGGCCGTGTGCCGCGGGGCGCCCTCGGCCCTGGCTCGGGCCCTCACCTGGCGGCAGGCCAGGGCGCAGGCCGGGGCCACGTTGCTCTTTGGGCTGTGCTGGGGGCCCTACGTGGCCACCCTGCTGCTCTCTGTCCTGGCCTTTGAGCAGCGCCCACCACTGGGGCCTGGAACCCTGCTGTCCCTCATCTCACTGGGCAGCGCCAGTGCGGCGGCTGTGCCCGTGGCCATGGGGCTGGGTGATCAGCGCTACACGGCCCCCTGGAGGGTGGCCGCCCAGAGGTGGCTCCAGATGCTGCGGGGCAGACCCCAGGGCAGTCCTGGCCCCAGCACCACCTACCATACCAGCAGCCAAAGCAGCGTGGACCTCGACTTGAACTAGAGGGAGGGCCTCTGCTCATTCCAGTTAGAAGCATCCATCCATTTTGGCTGCCAAGCCCATCTCTACGTGTCCCCACGGATCTGAATCATAGATCAGAGAGTGTCCCTGTATGACCCCATTCTGACTGAATAAAGCTCCCTTGGCCCAGGTGATGGTTATCTCATTCTGTGTCTTAGCCAGGGAGGGACAGGTGAACAGCTGGGGAAAGAACCTAGAGGATCCAGGGAGATTCCATGTCTTAGCCAGGAAGGGACAGGTGAACAGCTGGGGAAAGAACCTAGAGGATTCAGGGAGATTCCATGTCTTAGCCAGGAAGGGACAGGTGAACAGCTGGGAAAGAACCTAGAGGATATCTATCCAGGGAGATTCCTGATAGGCAGGCAGTTGTAGGTGAGGGCGGTGAGTTGAGGAACCCTGAAATCCAGCAGAGGGGGAGGGGAGCAACACCCTGACATGCCCCTCACTGGTTCCTCCTCATGTCCAGCCACAAAATCCACACAGACATGTCTCTGGGAAGTATATTTTATTTACATTTTTAAAATCTGTTAACTAACATCTCTTCCTCCTTTCCACCCCCAGAGACTTGGGAAGGGAAAGAACGGGAACTTCAAAGACCTACTCCCCACATACAAACACACACCCCCATGGCTCACACCAGCAAAGGAAGTGAAAGAGAAAGAGGTCTGAACCTCCCTCTGAAGTATCCGCCAGGTCTGGGGCATGTGGAGGGGAGGGGGGAAGGAGGGGCCCGAGGGGTGGGTTTCTTAAGAAAAGGAAGAGACAGAGAGGGAGCAAGTCAGTTTGAAGGGGTTGGAAAGTAGTCCGAGGCCCCTCCCCTCCTCTTCCCTCCTACCCGACCGCCTCTGCTGTGGGGGGTCTCCCTGCGCCCCCTCCACACCAGACACAAAGCAGACGCTGCAGCTGTTAGCGATCAGGTCTCTGGACACAAAATACTTTTGCTTTGTGGTCTCCTGACGTGGTCACCACCAAGGAGGCATCTCTGTGGACAGAAAGCACGGTTGGAAAGGACTGGAGAACCTAAGGCCCACCCTAAGCCCATCACCCAGGGGCACTTTGGGGGGCTCTTCCAGCGTATCCCCAACTCTAGACCGCTAGTGCCTGGCACTGGGCTGACCAGCCCACACTCGGTGAACACTACTGAAGCCAGCCATCAGCGTGGGGATCAGGGGAGAGCTGCCCACATGGGGTAGGCAGTCCCAGCCCCTGAGCCCAAGAGTGAGATGAGAGGCCACACCATCAACAGAGGATGACTCCCGCAGGCCCCCAGCACGGCTGTCTGGGCAGGCCCAGGCCTTGGGTCCCAGCTTCCTTCAGCAACCCTCCCACACTTTAAGAGCCCCCACAGGCTACTCTCACCTTTCAAATACACAGAGACTCTAGCCCTTGCCAAATCCACTTACTTGCTAAGGGCAAAGTCCAGGATCTCAGCCGTGTGGCCCCGATAGTCTGTGAGCAGGCGGCCGGTCCGAGCATCCCAGAGGCGCACAATGCCGTCCAGGCTGCAAGTGTAAACCACGGCGGTGCCTGCCTCCCATAGCAGCTGCACGATGCCCGACTGCAGAAGGGTACACAGAAGCGGGGTGCGTCAGGGGCATCTGCTCCCAACTCTCAGGGAGGGAGGGAGGGATGATGGGACCATAGGGAGGACTGGAGAGGAGCCAGGTCTGGGGCAGATGCTCCCAGAGAACCTGGGCTGCCCCACAGCCTGTACCTGGTGCTGACACTGGTGCCTGAGGGTCTGTGTGGACAAGTCATAGATGGCCAAGGTCCCATCCAGGTAGCCAACAGCTGCCAGAGGCATCCTGGGCAGAAGAGAGCATCGCGAAGGCTCACGGGGGGTCCTGCACTCGGTGCCTCTGTCCTCCCTGGCCCCCCACCCCCCTCCCCCAAGCCCATGTGTCCAGGCTGAGGCCACGCTCACACTCACACACTGCAGAAGCCCAAGGACTCCACAGAGTTGGACTCACTCTCCTCCCCTTCTCCCAGGCTCGGCTGGGAGGCGACAGTCTCGGGTCTGAAAACGCCCACCACCTATGAGCCAGAGAAGAGGATCAGAAGAGGGCCTGGAAACGTGATTCTCCAGTAAGAGAAGAAAAGCACTGGGGCGAGGAGGCTGAGTTTAGAAAAAGAAGAAACGGAGACGCGGAAAGCAGAGGGCCCCACAGCCAGACTTCCAGGTCTCACTCACCTTGCCGGTGGTGGCACTGACCAGCTTGGCCTGGCAGTCCACAGAGCCAGTGAGGATCAGGCTGCCATCCTGGTTGGTGGAGACACAGGTCAGAGGGCCCTGGTGACCCTCGGTCCCTAGGATGAAGCAGGGAGGAAAAGTCAGGCTTCATCCTGACTCAGGTCTTGGCCTTTTCCCCACAAAGGCCTAGGTTAACACCTTCCCCACCTCCAATACCTTTAAGTACGTGGATAGAGTTTCCCTGTTTCAGGTCCCAAATCCTGATGGTGCCATCTTCATAGCCGACTACAGCGCGCTTCCCTAAAGGATCAGAGATGCAGGTGAAGAGATGACAACCAGCACAGACACATCAGCACATCAGGCAAGAGAAGAGGGAAGCAGGCAAGGAAGTGAGTGAACAGACAGTGCCCCAGGGAAGGCCCAGTTCCGGGTGAGAAAGGGGGAGCTGTTTGCTCTGGTCCTGGGAGGTCACTGCTCCCAACAGCAGACCTCGAAGTTTGCTGACCATGGCCCAGGAGGGTGCCAGGCAGGTATGGAACCCAGACCCCACCGGTCCACACTCAGGAATGCCGCTCTCACCATCAGGGAGGACTCGGCCGCAGGTGGCCGGGCAGTTGGGGCCCTGGAAGGTCTTGCAGTCACCAGTCGGAACCTTCCACATCCAGGTGTTACCATCAGCCGTGCCCGCCAGGAGGACAGGTGCTCGAGGGTGCCACTCCATCCACTGGGCAGAGACAAAGCCTCAACAGTGGTACCCCTTACCCCATCTCGCCTAGGAGCCTGCCCCCGGAACCCCACCAAGCTCTCCCTGCTTCCGAGTCAGTGAAGACATCCCAGGAGACGGGCCCAGACACTCCTGCTGTCCTCTGGGAGAGCACTGGCTCAGAGCTGGCTTGGTCCGTTCAAGGTGGCATGGGCCCCCGAGCTCTCCCCACTCCACCCGGCCCTCTAAGTTGAATCCTACTGTGACAATCTCACCTCTAGATCTCCTGCTTCAAAAGACCAGACCTCCTCCTTTGTGTCCACCTGCCACACTTTTAAGAGACCGCTCATGTCTCCTGTGGCCACTAGGGTAGAGTCATGGCTGAAACCAGCACAAGTCACAGAGTCTTTATGGCCTGCAGAGAGTGGGCAGAAAGAGAAGAGAATGTCAGGGCACCTGGTGCTGGGGATACAGGACCCAGGCATCTGGCCCCAGAAAGTACCAGCTTGGAAAAACAGGATGAGTCCCCACAGAACAGGTAACCAAACTCAGAGCTGCTGCAGAGGCCAACAACCCCCGCTCTCCCCAGGCAAGACACTGCTAGGCCCCCACGTGACCGTGTGTAGCCCAGACCTATGTCTTCCCCATTCTGTCCACACACCTCTGCCTGAAACATCCACAGCCCCCTTCCCACCCCCACTCTCCGTCACTAGTGCCGCCTCCTCCAGCTCTTTCCCTGACCCCCTTGGCCAATCAGTGTCTCCCTCCCCCATGCCCACAACAGACTAGGATATTCTTCGGGGCTCTTGGGACAAGCATACAGCTGGCAAAACAGAGGTCAATAAATGGCTGTTGGATGCACAATCACTGCAGGCCAGCCCCCTAAGACCTCCAAAGAGGCAGGACTTCACCGAGCCCCCTCACCTGCACACTCAAAGAGCAGTTCCCCATCGCTGAGCCTCCACACAAAGGCTTTGTCGTCTTCGCCTCCTGTCACTGCCAAGGTGTTGGTCTTGGGATCCAGGCTCACACAGAACACTGACGCTGTCCCAAGAGATATTCCAAGAGTAAGGAAGTGGGGATCCCACCTAGAGTCCTGTCCTTCAGGACCTTTGGGGAGCCCACCCCCTTCCACCTAAAGCAACATGTCTTTCCTGCTAGAAAAGAAGGGTGCATCCAAGCTCTTCTAAGTTTCAAGCATTCAGTTGTTGGAGAAGTCCCTCCCCAGGACACACCGCTCTCCTGTGCTCTTCCCTTCACCCCACACTTCTGTGGTGGACAAGAAGAGGGAACGTGTGTGTAGGGCTTACAGTTCTCAGAGTGGGATGCCACCAGGTTGGGGGCTGAGTGAGGAAAACCTACGTTACTGACCTCACTGGAACGTTACTGGTTCCTTATCAAGAGTTAATATTTAAGAGGATTATCCAAAAGATGACCCAAAAGGTACTATTACCCCTAATTCAGAGTAAAGGAACTTTTATCAATGACAACTTTTTAAAAGGAAACTAAAGCCCAGAGACGTCAATAAAGATCATAAACAACCAAATAGCAGAGACAGGATTTGAACCCAAGTGTGTCTCAACCGACTCCAGGAGCCAACAGCTCCTCCACCACAAAAGCAACATTTTCCCACCGCTACACAGCGGCTGATGTTCAAATGTCCACCTGGACTGAACTTAGGACAGCTCTCCCCAGGGACCTACCAGAATGCAATGCAAAAGTGACCTCGCTGTCGTCGGGGCCCTCCATGCTGCCGACCACCCCTTCCTGGGGTTCCAGGACCCAGCCCTCCTCATTGCCCTCTTCTTCTTCCTCTTCCTCGAAGTCCACATCTTCCATCTCCTGGACCAGATCGTCTGCTTTGGGGAGAGGGTTAACAGACGGTGTGCGGCAGGCGGGAAGAGGGATGGCAAGTGTGGGGAGGCTCGAGGCTGAGGTGGTCATGTGGCGAGAGAGCAAGGTGAGGTCAGACAGGAGGGGTGAAGCGGGGGGTGAGAGGCGGCAGGGAGGAGGGGGCGTGCGGAACGGAGGACCACAGAGCTCTGAGGACCTGGGGTTGGCCAGAGACCGTGCGGGAAGGGAGGACCGAAGGAATGATGGGAAGGGGGTGTGTGAGGGGAAGGGCCAGGGGAGGCGTCAGGGGAACCCCCACCCCGGGCCAGGCCTGAGAACTAAGTGTGGGGCTGGGGGAGAGGGGAAGGGCGAAGAAGGCAGGTAGGAATGACAGGTGGGGTGGGGTGGGGAGCAGAGCGGGGAAAAGCCGGGCTCAAAGGCCGGGGGTAAGAGTCTCTTGTCCCATGGCCTGAGGATCCGCAGCTCTTACCCGGGTCCGGCGGACCAGGGTCCAGTTCTACCACCTCGATAATCTCTTCATCACCATGGAAGCTTAGAGTCTCCAACGGGGGGGTGTCAGCAGCGGCCCCGCTCTCCGATTCGGACTCCATGCGGCGCAAGCGGCGGACCCACTTCTCTGGGCCCAAACGCCTCTCAGAGTCAGCTCTGCGCGACGACGCGGAACTCGGGCCCCTCCTCCCGGGAGGAAGTAGGCGTAGGCGACTCCCCGGCAGGGAGAGCGACAGCCTCTTGACCAATAGCGAAAGGGGTGGGCCGGCTGAGTCACCAATCACAGGGCAGAAGTGGGAGACGAGGCCGAGGCGTGGCGAGGAGAACCCAAACTCCGCCCGACTTGACTCCGCCCCCAACAGGAGGGAAACAAGCGAGTGTGCGCGCTTCCGGGGCTCTCCTGGGAAGAGTAGTTCTCTTGGGTCCGCTGCTTGAGCTTCTGGGAGTTGTAGTTTCTGATCTGTAGGCCGGACGGATACAGCGGGGGAGGCCACTTACGCAAACTACAATTCCCAGCGGGGACTGCGGTGAAGGGGGGGTGGGATCTGAACATGGCGGCGGTGGTAGCTGCTACGGCGCTGAAGGGCCGAGGGGCGAGAAATGCCCGCGTCCTCCGGGGTAAGGAGAGGGACCCCGGGGAGGGCAGGACTGGAGGGGATACCCTTTTTTTCCACATCCTGCTAAGCTGTAGCAGGAGTTCAGGGCTGTCGATTGCTGCCCGCATCCCTCTGCAGGATTTTAAAGAGCCTGGGGGCTAAAAGGTGCTCTTTAAAAGTCAACCAGTCCATTCCTCAGCCTCCGACACCTCTGGGGTCTTGCACGGAAAGGGAACCTCAAGGAAGCCTTTTAGACTCCCGCGCTCCAGGTGTTTCACACTCACCGCAGTGCAGAGGAAAAGAGCCCTGGGCTTCTGGAGGCTTGGGTTCTAGCCCCGGATAATTAGCAGTTTGACCTTGGGCGAAGCAGTTCATCTCTTGGGGCTTCAGTTTCCTCTTCTATAAAAAGAGGGGATGGAGTAGACTACCTTTAAGCTCCCCCTCCAGTGCTAACATTCTGCAGTTTGCAAGCCATTTCTCGGATTTTCTTTCATATGTCTCACGCGAGCCCCACTGCAGTCCCTTCACATCCTGAGGTCTGAGGAGATGAACAGTGAAGCTCGCTCTCCCGGCACCAGGGTGATGAGCCCGCAGTGACGTGGAAGCGGCTTTCAAAGGTGCCACCTCGATGGCGATTTTCCCATTTCCCTCTGGACTCTCCCAGGCACCTGTTACTCCAAATTGCAGTCACTCCCCTTCCTCAGATCTCAACCACTCCTCCCTAGGCTTTCTTCTCCTCTTCTCTTAACTGACCTTGCTTGCCTCCATTCACAGGGATTCTCTCAGGAGCCACTGCTAACAAGGCTTCCCAGAACAGGAGCCGGGCACTGCAAAGCCACAGCTCCCCAGAGTGCAAGGAGGAGCCTGAGCCCCTCTCCCCTGAGCTGGAATACATCCCTAGAAAGAGGGGCAAGAACCCCATGAAAGCTGTGGGACTGGCCTGGTAAGTTTTAACTAACTCTTTGCCCACCAATGGGGAGTGGCACCAGGGGTGGCTGGGGCCCAGAAACTTCTCCAAGTTTCAGGTGATGAACTGAATCCAGGGTTGCTGGGACAGAATGGCTGGATGTGAGGACTGGAATCTCAGAGGACTGGAGCAGGGGAGGGAGGTGGCAAAGTCTGTGAAACTGGAGAGAGAGTGAGTTTTCTGTGCATTGAGCTGAACTAATCTGATTCAGATTTGGGTCTATGTCCTCATCCTCTCTTTTGGGAGCTTGGGGCAGGACCCAATTGACGTTTTAATTGAGATCATGCAAGATTATGTTAGTTATACAGTAGTAGCACCTATAAGTCGGAGAAGGCAATGGCAACTCACTTCAGTACTTTTGCCTGGCAAATCCCATGGACGGAGGAGCCTGGTAGGCTGCAGTCCATGGGGTCACTAGAAGTCGGACACGACTGAGCGACTTCACTTTCACTTTTCACTTTTATGCACTGGAGAAGGAAATGGCAACCCACTCCAGTGTTCTTGCCTGGAGAATCCCAGGGACAGGGGAGCCTGGTGGGCTGCCATCTATGGGGTCGCACAGAGGCGGACACGACTGAAGCGAGTTAGCAGCAGCACCTATAAGTAAGATGTTCAGTGTATTGTTATTTGGATTTGATTCTGATCTTAATACTGTTGTTCAGGCACTCAGTCATGTCTGACTCTTTGTGACCCCATGCACTGGAGCATGCCAGGCTTGAGCAATATTAAAAGCAGGGAGAAATTAATATTTTTTTCCAGCACCTGAGGTGTGCCAGTCCTTTACTGTGTATTGTTTTAGTCTTTCTGAGATAAATAGGACATCCCTATTTTACAGAGGAGTGAACTGAGGCTCAGAGCTGGGTTTTCACCAGGTCTTATAACTCCACGCCCTAACTCCACGCCCTTTCTCCACGCTGAAGTGCCTCCCACATAGCAGTTGCTCAGGTTAAGGAGGGTCAGGGATGGGGTGTGGGGCGGTTTAGGCAGGGGGAACTTTTGCCAAGACTTGGAGAGGGAAAGAGGTTGGGCTTTCTGGAGAACCCTGCACAGTTGTTACGGCAGGCTGGCAGGGTTCATGCTAGGAGTGTCAGACTGAAGGGAAAAGGAGTGACAGGTGGGCAAAGACCCAACCACAAGGCCTTTTGTGCCATGCCTGGGAGTTTGAACTTGGCCAGGAAGTGATGGAGAACTGTTGCGGAGTTTTGAGCAGGGCAGTGGCAGGATCTGATTCATGCGGGGCCTTCCAGCAGCCAGCACTGAGGCTGAATAGATGCGAGGAGTATTACAGTGTTGGTGCAGTTGATGAAGCTGGAATGAGGTTCTGCCCAGCTCCTCTGGCTGAGGCTCGGCCCCTCCCCAAATCCCATGCACATCTCCCCACCCCTAGGGCCATCGGCTTCCCCTGTGGTATCCTCCTCTTCATCCTCACCAAGCGGGAAGTGGACAAGGACCGTTTGAAGCAGATGAAGGCTCGGCAGAACATGCGGGCATCCAACACGGGCGAGTATGAGAGCCAGAGGTTCAGGGCCTCCTCCCGTCATGCCCCATCTCCTGAAGCTGGGTCGGGGGTGCAGTCCTGAGGAGCCCTGCAGCCCTCCCCTAAACTACTGACTGTGGCCTCCAGTCCTTTCTGGTCCTTGCTTCTGAGGCCCACCAGAGGGCGCACGAAGCCTAGGCTCCTGCCAGCCCCATTCCTCCTGACAGCCAGCCAAAGGCAAATAAAGTGGAAAGGAACCAGGACTGGGTTTGTGAGTCCCCTGGGATGGGAGGGGCACAGGGTGGGGTTGGTTACTCCTGTGTACTCCCTCTCACAGAAGCCTCAGTGTTCTAGGCTGAATAGTTGGGGAAACCACAGAGACTTAAGTACAAGCCTAGGCTCAGGCCCTGGGGAGTGAGCCCTCAGAGCTGCTGGCCAGGAGGGTGGGGTTCCACTCAGCCTAAACAAATAATAAAGAGAATCAAAGAGGGTGTTCAGGGTGTGGAGTTTTTAAAAAACACTTAATCTTCTCAGCCGAGTTCAAATGACTCAACCTCTCTGGGCCTCAGTTTCCTTGTTTGTAAGAGGGATTGAACTAGTGATTTCTAAGGTAGGAGTTCTAAACCTGAACAGTGTGGTCCTTTCCCACCTCCACCCCCACATGCAAAACTGTGTGTACACATAGAGCTTTGAGGGGAAAACCAGTTATATCTCTCATATGCTTTTCTAAAGGGTCCGGGATTCACAAAAGGTCATGTGCTATGAATCTGAACAGTGCCTGCCAGACCTGGGGTTGAGCCATCCATCTCCAGGAAGCTCTGGGACAAAGTTTATTTGGTTATCATAGAAGGTACCAAGCCAGAATGCAAGGATAGGCTATGGATGTTTGGGGCAGAGCCAGACTAGTTCTCCGAGAACTGACCCCTCAAAGTGGAGAAAACCAGAGCCAAACAGGGTTTTACCTTCTAAACATAAAACTTTATTTCAGTTATGTCCCTTTGTGGGATATATTTAGGGCCAAGTACGTAATAAAGAAGTCCTAATTATATCCTTGGGCTGATTTGGTTTCCACCCCCACCCCGGAGACTGACCCTTGTCCCCCTTCCCCATTGCAGCTTGAGGCACTTGGTATCATGAAGAAAGCGGTAGTTGGCTGGAGAGCCGGGGCATCTTAAATCCCCTCAGTGTGAGTTCACAGATTAAGAGGGGCTTCTCCTTCCTCTCAGGGCCCTCCCCAGTTAGCAGAAGGGAAGCCAGTTGGGTACCACGCAGGCTTCCATCTCTCTCCGACAGGGTGGAGGACCCTGCCCACACCCTAGGCTTCTTCACCCTAGTTACTTCCTGGCCATAGTGATCCTACACACCACCCCATCTCCTGACTTCTGCCCTCACTTTCTACTCTGAGCAGCTTGAGCACAGGAAGCAAGTGGTCCCACAGACTATAGAGATCTCAGAAGTACCAGAGAGGCCCCAGGCAGCTTTAGAGAACCAGGTGACTGCCAGGGGTCCTGCTCTCTACCACACAAGCCCTGAGGGAGCCTTGGACAGATGCTACTCTCAATTGGCCGCAGTGCTTGACCTGGCTCACTCTCTTCTTCCTCCCCACTCCTGACCCAGATCATTATACATACGCTATCAAAAGAAGGGGTTGAAGCAGGGGAGACAAAGCCCCTCTACCTTCTTGTGTTGAAAGGTGCCAAGGGTTGCCAAAAAGTACAAGATATGAGTCCAGGAGGCAGGGGACAGCTCTTTGGCTTTGCTGGGATTGAGAGCGGAAAAATGTTCCAGCTGTCAAGCCCAGAAGCCCATGGCAGGAGTGGGAGGAGAAACCTTATCACCAGGAAGTCCCTTCTCCTTCTCATGTTCCCTTTTAACTACAGAATAGGCTCTTTTCACCTCACCCCACTCCAACCCCAGCTGTTAAGGCTTTGGTGCCCTGTAGTGGAGTGGAAGGAAAACACACATCTTTGGCCCAGCTCTGTCCACTAAGAGCAAGAGTTAGTCCCTGATGGCTCCCACGGTAAAGCGTCTGCATGCAATGTGGGAGACGCAGGTTCGATTCCTGGGTTGGGAAGGTCCCCTGGAGAAGGAAATGGCAATCCACTCCAGCACTCTTGCCTGGAAAATCCCATGGATGGAGGAGCCTGATAGGCTACAATCCATGGGGTTGCAAAGAGTCGGACACTACTGAGCGACTTCACTTTCACTTTCCTCCAGCCCCACTAGGTCCCTATACATCCACAACGAGAGAAGCTGCCCATCCCCGGACAGAAAGAAAAATGAGTGTATTACTTGAGAAGGAAATGGGTGCAGACCCAGACTAGGGTCACAGGGCCCAGTCCTCTAGGGAAGGGAAAGCCCCAGAGGTGCTCCTTAATCTTGCCTCCCCACGAGCTGCAACACAAAGGTGAAGATGTGGACGATATCTGTGTAGATCTGCAGGGCACCAGTGATGTAGTCCTCCGGGCTGATGGAGTGCCTCCGGTTCCCCAGGACCATCTGTGTGTCATAGGCCAGGAACTGCAGGGACAAGAAGCCACACATGAGGATCCAGGGGCTCAGTGGTCCACAGACCTGTCCTGGGAGCCTCAGGACCATAAGGTGTGCTTAGGGAACACTTTAACAAAACAGCAGAAGGCATGGTCTCTGTCTTTAAGCAGTTCACAGTCCAGAAAGGGAGAGGGACACGGGAAAAGTGTCGTCTCTGGAATACGGCTTAATGAGAATTCTCAAAGCAAGCAATGTGAATTAAAGACAGGAATGCCCAGGAAATCAGTGGAACCTCCAGACAGTAGGGAAAGGCAGCTGTGGCCCCACTCCCTGCCTCTCAAGCAGCCTACATTCAGCACCCACCTGGTCCCATACCTCCCACTCCCCTTCCTAGAGTGGGCGGGGTCTTACCAAAGTGAAGCAAATGGCCCCCACAGCTGCATAGACCATGTGCAGCCAGTAAACCTGGGGAGAGAAGACAGGGATGACATTAGAAAACTTGGCAAAGCCCAGACTGAGGCAGGCCCTCAGGACCATCTTCCCCCCTGGGATTCTGGCCAAGTGGGACGATCCATGAGAGAACTACCTCTCCCTTTCAGATCCCGGGAGAAATTAAGAATGCTAACATGTTTGGCAGAGAAAACAGAGGCCATTGTCCAATGGCTATATGAAATCAATCACAGCATCTTTTAGCCAAACCATTTTCTAGTTAGTCAAGGTGCAGAGGTGTCCACTCTGCTTCTGGAAGAAAGTGGTTGAGTTATGGCTCTGGGAGGGGCAGGCCCAGCCATGCACTCCTTGAAGAGCCCCATCACCTTTACCCTTAGTCATGTCAGCAATCACTAGACCGTGTTCCTGCAGCCCAGCCTAAGAGGGACACCCCCTAACCACCAGATGAATAGCAAAGTCAGGGAGCACCCCCAGGGCAGCCTTGTTCAACAGCCCTCCAGGGGCCTGACCACAAGGGCAGGGCCAGCCATGGTCACATGGCTAGGCTCCGGTCACGTTCACTCTCCTGTTCATGTGCTTCCCCTTCCCACCGCAAAGCTCCCTTCAGCCTAGGGCCTCACATGCTGCCCCCTGCTGCCTGGAAGCAAAGGAGATACAGTGGTCCCTAAGGGCCCTTCCAGCTGAGCCCATCTTCTCTGCCCTCTGGATTCCTCTGCCAACCTGCCTCCTAGAGCCTGGTCTCAGCTGTCAGACAGATCACACTGCTGCTTCTCATAGGAATCCCATGATGCTGTCTGAGGCCTCAGGTGCTACGGCTCCCAGGACCTGGGTCTCCAATGATCCAAGTTCCAAGTTCAGTCGCTCAGTCATGTCCGACTCTTTGCGACCCCATGAATCGCAGCACGCCAGTTTTCCATGGAGATGGTCTTGATCCCTGTCTCCCGTACAATGTCACGAACCTCATTCCATAGTTCATCAGGCACTCTATCTATCAGATCTAGGCCCTTAAATCTATTCCTCACTTCCACTGTATAATCATCAGGAATTTGATTTAGGTCATACCTGAATGGTCTAGCAGTTTTCCCTACTTTCTTCAATGTGAGTCTGAATTTGGTAATAAGGAGTTCATGATCTGAGCCACAGTCAAGGATGGCGCTTCAGCACAGGTGCCTTGGCTAGCCAGTTGAGAGGTTCTGGAAACCAGAGCCGTCCAGAGGCCCATGGGGCCTGCCGCACCGAGATATACAGAAAGTCTGCCCTGAGCCCTGGGCTCACCGACCCCAGCTCTGCCAGGACACTCACGTATTTGAAGGCCAGCACAATGGCAGTGATAATCCCAGTCACTACCATCACTATTCCCAGGACACAGAAGAGGCCTGTACACGAGGTGAAGTCCACCTGCCAGGAAGAGAGAGGGAGGCATGTGTCAGACAGGCCACAACTTGCAGCCCGGCCAGCCAGGCCCTGCCTCCTCCAGGGGGCTCAGTGCTGCCTCCTGGGGCACTCGGGAGTGACCGTGGCATCCTAAGCACAGACACAGGAAGCAGAGTTGTGGATGTAAATGTGAAGGGAAGGGGCTTCGGGTCTCTGAGAGAGACCCTTAGTATAAGGATCTGGGCCCTCCCAGGCCTGCTCAAGTGCCAGGCCCAGAAGGTCAGGTCTGTATAAGAAAGGGGGATGGGGTGGCCAGGGAGGGGCCAGCCCTCCAGTGCCCTCACCTTGGTCTGGAAGCAGAAGATGGTGACTGAAATGGACACCACAGCCGTGATGATCATTGCAATGATGACGGCTTTGGTTTTATACACACTGCAGGGAAAGAATTAAGAGAAGCCAGAGGCCATGCACAAATGACTTCAAAACTACAGCTTTCTGGAAGTACGGTGCCCAGTGTGCAGCCATACAGGCGGCTGCCACCCCAGGGGTGCCCCAATCCCCTATAGAACACACCACCGTGTATTGACTGCTCCTGCACGTACCTGGAGATGGTGCCAGTCATGTAGGCCATGGCAAGAGTCTGCGGGAAGAACAGAAATGAGTGAGACACTTAATAGAGCCTGTGGGACGTCCCTGGTGGTTCAGTGGTTAAGACTCCAAGCTTCCAAGGCAGGGGGTGCCAGTTCGTCCCCTAGTCAGGGAACTAAGTTCCCACATGCCCCGTGGTGTGGCCAAAAATATATGTTTTTTTTTTAAAAGGAACTTCCCTAGTGGTCTAGCAGTTGGGACTCTACTCCCAATGCAGGGGCCCAGATTTGATCCCTGGTCAGGGAACTAGATCCCACATGCCGCAACTGAGACTTGGTGCAGCCAAATAAATAAAGAACAACAAAATTAAAATCAATTTTTAAAAGAGAGGGGCAGACAGAGCCCTGGAGGCATGGTGGGGACACTCTGTGTCACCTCGTATGAAAGCGGCAGCCACAAGGAAACCGAGGGCAGAGTCAGGTTGGGGAGAGAGCCAGGGCCATCTTCCCCCACAGGGTCCCGTTCCCTGGGCCCAGCCCTCCCTCACCAGCTTCACCCCCTCCCCCAACCCTGTGACTCACAAGGAGGATCAGCAGGATGATGTTCCATGGGAAACGGCGTCTGAAGGGAAAGAAACCATGACTTAGTGGCGTGTGGCTGGCCAGGTCTCAGAAGGAAGTTCCTGGCTTGTGCACCTGGAGAATGAGGCCTGGACTCGAGGGAGGGGAGGCTGGCATGGCCCTCGGGACCTGCTGGTGTTCTGTGCAGAGACAGCAGGGCCAACAGGACAGACCTGGGCTGTGGAGCCACAGAGACCTGGATTCGTCTGCAGCTCTTGGACTACTTGTGTGACTGTGAGAAAGTTCCTTGGCCTCTCTGAGCCCTGGGTTCTTCCTATTTGTTAAGGGGTTAAAATGCCACGTATCTTGTAAGGTAGCTATAAGAATAACAGCTAGACAGCTAAACAGATCCCACACACACAAGGCACTTGGCACCCAGCTGAGCAGTAGCCAGTAGCTGCCACCACCATCTTCTTCACCTTCATCATCATCATCATCACCGCTGGTTAAGTCTCCACTCAGATGCTATAAAGGGGCTTTCCAGGTGGCGCCAGTGGTAAAGAACCCGCCTGCCAAGGCAGGTAGACGTCTAATAAGGGACTCAGGTTTGATCCCTGGGTGGGGAGGATCCCTTGGAGGGGTGCATGGCAACCCACTCCAGTATTCTTGCCTGGAGAATCCCATGGACAGAGGAGCCTGACAGGGTCGCAAAGAGTGGGACACGACTGAAGCGANAGACGTCTAATAAGGGACTCAGGTTTGATCCCTGGGTGGGGAGGATCCCTTGGAGGGGTGCATGGCAACCCACTCCAGTATTCTTGCCTGGAGAATCCCATGGACAGAGGAGCCTGACAGGGTCGCAAAGAGTGGGACACGACTGAAGCGACATGGCACACATGCACGTCCTTGCACGTCCTCCCCGCTGCCATCCCTTCCCACGGTCTAAGTCTCTGGGACTCACCTGGGTCCCTCGCAGCAGATGAGGGTCAGGTATGTGGCCACGAAGACAGCACTGGGGAGAAAGGGACAGAGAAGTAGTCTCAGGCCCACTGTGCCCATCAGCGGTCCCCGGCCCAGCCTGGTGGCACTCACCAGCCAGGCAGGCTGGAGGCCCAGAGAGGCATCTAGAAGTCTACGGGGAAGCTGCCCAGCAGGACAGGATCACCCTGGCCACGGGCACTGAGGCCATCGGTAACGGGAGGCCAGGCCTGGGAGGCGGAGGAGGAGCTGCCAGAGAGAGAGGCGGCCAAAGCGTGGGCCTGGCCTGGGAGAAGGCTGCAGGAGCCACAGAGGGAGGTGGCCAGAGTGGAAGCCTGGCCTGGGAGGAGGCTGCAGGAGACACGGAGGTGGCCGGAGCGGGGGCCTGGCCTGGGAGGAGGCTGCAGGAGACACGGAGGTGGCCGGAGCGGGGGCCTGGCCTGGGAGGAAGCCGCAGGAGACAGAGAGGGAGGTGGCCAGAGTGGAAGCCTGGCCTGGGAGGAGGACGCAGGAGACACGGAGGTGGCCGGAGCGGGGGCCTGGCCTGGGAGGAGGCCGCAGGAGACACAGAGGTGGCCGGAGCGGGGGCCTGGCCTGGGAGGAGGCCGCAGGAGACACAGAGGGAGGTGGCCGGAGCGGGGGCCTGGCCTGGGAGGAGGCCGCAGGAGACACAGAGGGAGGTGGCCAGAGCGGGGGCCTGGCCTGGGAGGAGGCCGCAGGAGCCACAGAGGGAGGTGGCCAGAGTGGAAGCCTGGCCTTGGAGGAGGCTGCAGGAGCCACAGAGGGAAGTGGCCAGAGCGGGGGCCTGGCCTGGGAGAAGGCTGCAGGGAGAAGCGGCCAGAGCAGAGGCCTGTCCTACAGGATGCACGCGGCCATGGGTCCCCCACCCCACTCTCAGGAGTCCCCTGACACACTCGGTGGCATACACCACACAGCCCAGCACAGCTGGCAACTGGGACACCCCTCCCTCCAAAAGGATTCTGATCCCTGCTAGTCAGCTGTCACCCCTCATCTCCCGGCCCCCAAGCAGAGAAGAGCACACACTCACTAGGATGCATAGTAGATGGCCAAGTTTGCCCTCACGAAGTCACCGACCGGCTTCCTGTGGAGCAGAGAAGACACAAGAAGAGTCATGCCAAGGCTGTCCACCCTCTGCCGAGGCCCTACCCCATCTCTCGGCACCTGCAGCCAGCCCCCTCTTCCTGTCCATGGGTCGAGGGCCCACCCCAGCCATGCTCCCAGCAGGGGACCCAGAGCGCAGGACCCCAGAGCCGCCTTCAGCTGTGCGGAGAGGCCCAGAGACTCACACGAAGGTGAAGACAGCGATGATGCCCACCGTGACGAGCAGCTGGATGGAGATGATGGTGTAAACCTGGAATACAGACACCGGGGACAACACGGTCACCACCCTCCACTCCCAGCCTTCCCCCAGGAAGCAGCCAGCCCCGAGACCAAGGAGCCCAAAAGACCTTACCACCCTAGGTCTGCTCCCATCTTCCAGAGGTAGGGAGGCGGTTCCTTCTTCATTTTGAAGGATCTACTCTTCCCTTCCACCTGAGAGCCTGCCTCAGCTGCACTGCAGCCTGCCAGAGAGGCCAGCCCAGTGACGAGTCCGGCTCAGATGCTGTGCACACCTGCAGGGCTGACCCCACCCCGCTGCTCCTGACATCTCCCCTTCCTGGCCCAACACCTGGCCTTCACTGACATTCACTGCCCTGCCTCTGCCCTGCCCCTGCCCTGCCCCGCCACACTCCTGGGTATGGCTTCTGTGCCTGCAGCAATTCAGCCTGAATGTTGATCAGGTATCTCTCTACCCTGAGCAGGTGCTGGGGTGAGGTGAGATGGCAGGCAGGGGCCTGCGAGTGCATGCGATCAATTCTGGCTTCAAATTGCTGCAGTGTAACAGGAGAAAGAAGTTTGCAGAGGGCAGAACACTTCAGCAGGGCTGTTGAGATTGAACCTGCCCCCCAAACGAGGGCAAGGAAGAGAGAAGCAAAAGTGGGTGAACACAGCTTAGAGGAGCTGGGGTTCCCTCAGAGGAGAGCACAAGGCTAGAGAGGACTAGAAGACCACCATTCCTGTTGAGGCAGTCCCAGCGCAGGATGGAAAAGAATTTCCACAGAGGATTGCAGAAAGGAGTGAGTTTATTAAGAACGAAGAGCACAGATAAGCTCTGGGCACTGCAAGCTAAGTGGGCAACAACTCCTGAAAAGCCAGGGAGAATCGACAGTTTTCGTGCGTTAATAGCCAATTTTTATAGCCTCAAGACAAAGAAAATTCCTGGAAGGTTGGCGTTAGGTGACTGGTTGAGGCGCTATAGGGTGTTTACTGCAGTTGGCATCTTTGCCTAATTGGGAGTCAGGAAGCTTGTTAGTAATCATCAGGGGGGCTTTTGGCATTGGGGCTCAATTAGTTTTGGAGGTAACCTTGGTTCTGGGCTCCACTTCTGTGGCCTTGGTGCAAAGCCTCCCACCTGTGGCTTGGGGCAGGACTCCACATTTGCTCCTCTTCTTATCAATGGGCCAAATCACAGCCCCAGTGGCCCAGATTCACCTGCCCACCAGCCCATATCTCACCTTTCGGATGAAGGCATGTCGGACTTTCATGTCATCCCAGTCTCCAGATCCAAAAGTGTCACTCACTGCTCTCTCCCCACCATCATAGCCATGGCCTGGGCCTGGGGACAGATCACACATGACCAGCTGGGGATCCGGGACCTGTGGCCTCAATCCCCAAGCCTCTGGAACACGATCTCAACAGTCTCAGGGATCTCCAGCCAAAACTCAGGAATTCCTCTCCCCAGCAGGTCCGCCAGGTGCCCCCGGAGCGACCTGAGTGGATACCGTGGGGAGCGGTAGGTCCCTGGCCGAGAGGGGCCCGAGGTGTAAGCACTCCATCGGCATGATTCCACTGAGGATTGTGAACACCTGCCGCCCCTGCCATCAAGGGAACACAAAATCTTAAGGAAGGCAGGTCAGAGGAGCTGGTAGGGTCAGAGCAGGGACTCGGGGATCAAAGGAGGGAAAGGGAGACAGAAACAGCACATGCGTGTGGAGGATGAAGGACAGAGTGTGCAGCCTGTGGTCTCCATCAGGCAAGCGCTAGGATTCTGGGAAAACAGAAACGTCAGGGCTATCTGTGCACAGGACAAAGCACCGTGGTAAACGTGACTGGTGTGCCGGTATTCACACCAGAACACGAACGGCCTGATGAGAGCTGGCTGCACTCCAGGGTTCCAAAGATGCTGCAGGGGCTCAAAGCATTCCTCGAGTGCCTCCCTGGGAACTTTCAAAATCCGCAGGCGAGCCACACAGGAAAATCTCACCACATTCTAATATCGTTTCTGACCAGATTTACCAGCCATGACGTTTATCAAACATCCAAACGAGTTCTGGATGTTTGCAAGTCAGATGTTACCTTAAAAGATGAGGATCCGTCAGCACTGAGAATATTTAAAAAAAAAAAAAAGAAGTGCTTCAGGTTCCAGTGAAAAGTGTTAGTCGCTCAGTCATATCCGATACTTTGCAACCCCATGGACTGTAGCCTGCCAGGCTCCTCTGTCCATGGGATTCTCCAGGCAAGAATACTGGAGTGGTTTGCCATTTCCTTCTTAGCAGCAGTTCCTAAAGAAGAGAGGGCTGTGGGTGGGTGGCAACTGCCTAGCAGGGAAACAGACATGGCCTCCTGAAGTAATTCCTTCAATAGTCACTTTCTCATCTGATGTGTAAGTTCTGGTGTATGTCTTACAGACTCAGTCTCCTCGCTGAATAAAGGGGCTGGCAGGTGGCCCGGAGGTGGGGGGGCTAGGAGCTGAAGGAAAAGGCAGAGAGGTAACAGAGATGAGGAAACAGAAGGAGAGAGCTAAAGAGAAGATGAAAAAGGAGATGAAGGAAGTTAAGAAGGAAAGAAAGGAAGTGGCCTCATCAGTATCGTCTCTTCCCACCCACCCTCAGCTGCCCTGCAGGGACTTACCATAGTTCATGGGCGTCGGGTGGACTGGGGGCATAGGCTGTGGGTAGCCAGCAGGGTGACCGTAGCCAGGCTGAGGGTAGGCAGGGTACCCCCCAGGCACGACAGACGGCTGCCCATAGCCCCCTGGGGGCAGAGAGCCAGGGTACAGGGGGCTGCGATCCTCATATGGCGGAGGGGCACTGGGATGGGACATGATGGCTCAAAGGCTGAGGGGAGACCCCAGCTGCTGAGACCTGAAACAGAGATGAGAAAAGCAGTCATGAGTGCATAGGCCCAGCTCACTGAGCACCAGTCCACCCTGCCTCTGCAGAGAGGACACCTTCAGTCTCTCCCCAGCACCGAGTGTCATTCCCTGCCCACAGGCCACTGTCCCCACCCCCACAGTCCTGCCCACCTCACCAGCCCAGCCCCTGCCCCTCTGCCCTCACACCAGCCCCTCCTCACTGTGCAGTTTCCTGCCACAGGAAAGCAGCAGGTGGGGATTTAGCACAGGAGCCGGAACAGTCACATGGGAGGTATGAGAGCAGGGGGTTCTCTTAAGTGATCACTTCCAGTGACCAGGGAAGGAGCCCGATGACCCCAGCAAAGCCACTGGTGAGTCACAGAGCCAGCCAGGACCCACTGAAGGGGGCAGCCCAGCCCCGACAACAGCTGGCGGGAGCTGCAGGCCTGAAAGGCGGAGCTGGGGAGAAGCCAAGGCCTCAAGTGGAAGACAACAAGCTGGTCCCAGGGCCAGAGCTGCCAGGCCCAGAGGAGGAGGGCACGGGGCTGGGGAAGGTGTCAGGCTGAGTCAGGGGCCGCCAGAGAGGCCTGAGCATGTGGGTACATGGGCTGACCCCTGGGGGCTGGGAGACTGTACAGAAAAGCAGGTTGGAAACAGGACTTTCTGGTTTCTTCAAATTACAGCCGAGGAGGAGCTTCAGGCATGTGACAGCCTGTGGCTGCCACCAGTGGCTTCAGGGCCGTGCCAGGGAGTAGAGTGCCAGGGAGTAGAATGCCAGGGAGTTCTGGGCCCTCAAACCCCCGGGGAGGGGAAGACGCCAGGCCCTGGTGGCCCAGGATTCCTGCCTGTTTGCCCCCAGGGTTGGCGGCTGAGAAAGGTTAGACCGCTGAGGAGTGATGCCAGAGCCAGCCAGTGCCCTCTCTGAGGTAGGAGAGCCCCACGGCTGAGGAAGGCAGAGGAAGGAGGGGAAGGGAACCCCAGAAACATCCCGAAGGGACTCCCAGGCTGTACCGCCCCAAGTGCTCAGTTCCACTGGGGGACTCAGGCCCAGAGCAGTAGAGTGACTCCCAAGACCACAAAACTAGCACATTTAATAGAACAAGAGCCGAGGGCTTCCCGGTCCTGGGGGAAAGTGAAAGCGGTAGCTGCTTAGTCATGTCCGACTCTTTGCAACCCCATGGACTGTAGCCTGCTAGGCTCCTCTGTCCGTGGGATTCTCCAGGCAAGAATACTGGAGTGGGTAGCCATTTCCTTCTCCAGGGGTCTTCCCGACCCAGGAATCGAACCAGGGTCTCCCGCTTTGCAGGCAGACTCTCCACCATCTGAGCCTCCAGGGAAGTCTAGGTGTCCTCTGTACTGTGCTGTGTTCTCTATGCCTCTTATGCCAGATAAATGTCCCCTGGACCTGGTATCCCCCTCTGAGGTGGCAGAGATGGGGGCTTGGGAAAAGTGGAGGAGGAGGTCCCTGGAAGGGCTGAGCCCTGACAGAGTCTGGGTCCCTTCAGAGGGCCACAGCTGCCCCCTAGAGCATCTCCCAAGGGCACACCTTCCTTCAGGCCACAGGGAGGATACATGCCCAGGTCAGGGTCAGCAGACATCCCCAGAGGCTCTGCCGGAAGGGCAGAACGGACCCCTCTTTTTAGGGCCACCTGCACAGTTCAGGGAGCAGATAAAGGACCGTCCTAACTAACTCTTCTCTCTGGACTGGGATAACAGAGAGAGGAAGGTGGCAGGGAGGGGTGAGGCGGAGGGCTCATGTGACAGGCCCAGAGTTATTTGAGGAAAGCCGTCCTCCATCTTCCCAGAATGAACGGACCAGACAGCAAGAGTGTGTCAGGTCAGAAACAAGAAGGGCCTTCCTGACAGTGAGGGTATGGCAGCAAACCACAGGCCATGTGGAGGCCCCACACGCTGGGGTAGAGCGCTGAAGAAACGGGGCAGGGGCGACAGGAAGACCCCACGCTGAGGGGTGTGAGTTCAAGAAACTGGGCGAGCAGCTGTTTTTGAAACCATCTGTGGTTTATGTCAGGGCAGCATGAACAGTTACAATATCTCCTTAACAGACCTTCTTAGAAAAGGAAGGAAGAGAAACCGGACCCTCCTCCCCTGAAGCAAGAGTCTCCTCTCCCCACCGGCCCCTCTCCCCAAACACCCCTCTCACACCACCAGGAAGACAGCGCCCCACGTGCAGGAAGCGGGAAGGGCAGGCCACCCATGGAGGAGGGTTATCTGTCATTACTGCCTGGGCCCAGCTGACAACAGGGTCAACACAGCCCACGAGACGCTGGCAGGGAGGCCCTGTGGTCGGAGGCCCCAGCTGGCCGCCTGACCATGATGCCACCATGAGCTGGTCCTGTCAGCAACGCAGGGTGCCCCTCTGTGAAATGGGGTGAGGGGCCCAGGTGACCCCTGAGCTCACAGCCAGCTCTAACGGACTCCGGGCCTGGGACTTAGCTGAGGAGCCCAGTTATGTGGGGCCTGCCCTTTGCCCGACCGGCCAGTTGCCCCACCCCCTCAAGCCAAGCCTGACACACAGGTCCCTCCCCAAGCCAGCGGGAAAATCAGGGAGCATGAGGCCGGCCTTGGGTAGGCCCCCAGGCCGCCACGGTTCAGGCCTGGCACAGAGGGCCGCTGACTCGCAGAGATGCCCTCTGCCCTCCTGTGCCCCTCCCTGTGATGCTCCTGGTTTCCGAGGAGCTAGACCTTCTGCAGGGGGAGCAGCAGCTCACAGGCCAGTTCTCTGGGGGCTCAGCCACCAGCCCATGCTCCCCAGAGACCAGCAGTAACCAGTTTACCTCACTGTGTCTCAGTTTTTCCACCTGGAAAGCGGATTTACCACTATAATAGTACCCTCCACAGAGCTGTTGTAACATTTAAAAGAGAAAATATATGTAGAGTACTTAAAATGGTACCTGAACACTACCTGTAGTTGTTATGCCATTAAATCCTTATGATACCCCAATAGGGTGGATACATTATTATCCCTGTTTACAAATAAAGAAATAGATGCTTAGAAGAATTAAGTCACTTGCCCAAGGTGACTTAGCTAGGGTGTGATAAAGGCAAGACTCAGCTCCCAAAGACTCCAGAGCTCTGAACCCCTCTGCTTTCCTCCTCATCCCGCTTTCTGTCCACTCATCACTTCTCAGCTTCCCATCTCAGCCTCTCTACTGACAAAAGAGGGCTCACACAGCAAGTGCACAATGAACCATTCAGCCCCTTCCATCATCCCCATGGTTCCCAATCTCTGTGCAGCCACCAAAAGAGGGTGGTCAGAAATAGAGATTCTTAAAACGTCAGCGCTAAAAGGAAACTAGCTCATCTAAGGCAAGCTGACCCCTCCCTTTAGCAGCCAGTCCACCACGGTTGGGGGTGGGGGTGTGTAGAGGGACCTGTCCCTGGCCATAAAGCAGGGGCCAGGGCCCAGAACTACATCCCAGCTCTCTGGTGTAGAGGCCTGTGCCCAGGAGACGGGGAGCATGTTCAGGCCAGTCAGGGGAGTGCTAGGCATAGTCACACCCACTCTGAGCAGGACCAGATGGGCAGGAACCTCGGGCCCCAGGGCTGCCAGCATAGGCAGCTTCTGAGCCTGCTTCCTGGCCAGGGCCTGACCTACCTGAGGCCCTGACCCCTTCCCCATCATCAAGGCCTCAGCTAGGGATGAGTTTGGGGCTGGTAGGTGACCAGGAGCAAGGAAAGGCGGAAGTGGTCCGAGTTGACTTTCATGACTGTGACTAAAGGTGGTAGCTGCAGGAGAAAGTGGAGTCCAAAGGAAAGGAGAGGAAGAAGTGGGAGAAGATACAGAGACAGAGTGCAGATGCTGGATGCCCAGAGACCGGAAGCCAGGAATCAGGTCATCTGAACTCCACCGGCAGCTAACGGAGGGCTCGGTCTCCAGGGGCTAAAACGGACCTTCAAGGTGCCCCATCAGAAGCCTGAATTATCCTGAAACGCAGTAGGCATTCGGTTTCTACTGAACACACTCCCACAACAGGAAGCAAGACCGTTTTGTGGCAAGGAGCTTGAATCATCACAACATGCTTCCTCACGATGCCTTTTATCAAGGCATTCAGGCTCCACCGCACCCTTGTCAATTTAGATCTAACCTTGCTCCCCATTCTTGTGACCCCCATTTTCATGACCCATCGGGAAGGAGCCAGAACCTCTCCTTTCTCCTACACAATCCCCAGACCCAGCCATCAGAAGTGGGAAGGCCCAAACACAGGACTTATTGGCTGTCCAGGTTTTCAGAGGCAGCCTCGGGGAAGCCAGCCCCTTCCCCTGGGGCTGTCTCAGTGTGGCCAGCGTGCTCGCTGCCAGCTGGGGCTCAGGTTCAGGCTCCCTGGGAGGAGGGCATCCGAAGGGTTAAGGCTCTGGAATCTGCTAAGAGGAGGCTGGATCTACTGCGGTTACAGCAAAAGGGAGTGTGTGTGTCTGTTTGTGTGTGCTGGAGGGAGGGGCGGAAAGGAGCAGCTGACTGGTCCAGGCAACCCCGTGCTCCTCTCTGCCAGGAACGGGTGCCCAGGGCCAGAGTGGAAAGAATAGCTCAGGGTGAGTATCTCAGGAAACCCCACCCAGCAGCAAAGCCCCTGGCCCACTGTGACCAGGTCTCTCATGACAGCCTCCTCTCCCTTTCCCTACCCCAAACCACCCCCCCGACCAGCTCTCCACTCCCCTCCAAGAAAACACTTGGCCCTCCTAACCCAGCACAGAGCCAGGAGGGCAGAGGAGTAAAAAAGATCCACCCAGGAGTGGCTAAGCTCACCACCAGGTCTGACTCACACAGACCAAGGGCCCAGAATCAACTTAACCCTCTGACCATCTGGCCTCTGAGGTCAACAGGATGAAGCCGAGAGGATCTGAAAACTGAAAACGTCAGAGCTGGAACAAACTTTAGAAATGATCTGGTCATTTGACAGACCAGGAAATCCCAAAGCCAAGGAAGTTCCTGCCCAGCCAGTGACAGGCCCTCTTGGTCATGGGTTTGGAACTTTCATTCCCAGCCCTGCCCACTGTCGGAGAACTCAGAGAAACAGACGTCAGCACACACACCCCTAAGGCGGAGCCACAACCAGCTCCCCTCCCCCAGTTCTCCTGGCCCTCCTGTTCAGAAACAGATAAGCTGCCAACTCAAGACCTCCCTCCCAGCCCTGGTCTCCAGGGAACTGAGGTGGCTCTAGTCTCCCAGGAAGGGGAAGCCATGGGAAGACCCAGGCACCCAGCACTCCCATCACCCTTCAGCATCATCAGTGTGGGGGATTTCCATCAAGCCAGAACAGCTAGGAAGTCCAGATGAGGAAAGCAGGCGGCATGAACCGCAGCTGGATGCAGCTTCAGAAACACAGCCCCATCCACCTCCTTCTTTGTGTTTCATCTTCTCCTGCCTTTTCAGTTCAGTTCAGTTTCAACTCCCAGATGAGGCGGGGAGAGGCAGACAGATAATTAACAACCCCTAGTGGAGAAGGGAGGGGAAGGCAATGGCACCCCACCCCAGTACTCTTGCCTGGAAAATCCAATGGACGGAGGAGCCTGGTGGGCTGCAGTCCATAGGGTCGCTGAGAGTCGGACACGACTGGGCGACTTCACTTTCACTTTTCACTTTCATGCATTGGAGAAGGAAATGGCAACCCACTCCAGTATTCTTGCCTGGAGAATCCCAGGGATTGGGGAGCCCAGTGGGCTGCCGTCTGTGGGGTCGCACAGAGTCGGACACGACTGAAGCGACTTAGCAGCAGCAGCAGCAGCAGTGGAGAAGGGAGATATACCCCCTCCTGCAGTGGGCAGGGAAGGGAGAACCACTTAGAGCAGCAAGTACTGTCTGCTGACTATCGGGTACCAAGGGCGTCTGCGCCTCACAAGGGCCCTATGAAGTGCAATCCTTATTCCCACCCTACAGATGGGAAAACTGAAATTCAGAGAGAAGTTGATCCAAGATCCAGGAGCAGGCAAACAGCAGACATAGGTTTGAACCCAGATCTGAAGTCTGACTTAAGGTGCCATTTGCTTTTACACCTGCCTGGAGGCAAAGTCCCTGAGGCCCCCACCAGTCGCCTGTGAACAAGCTAACAACACCACTTGGACGGACTGAGGAAGTAAAGACCTTTCTCCTTTCCGCTTGTCAATCCGAAAGTCAGTCCTTGTCAGAGCCCTGGTTTACAACGCAGGGAGCTGAGTTCTTGTCCTGGTTCTGGTCCTAACTCCACTGTGAGAGTCAGGATGGGTCTTTTCACATCTCTGGACTCAGTTTCCTCATCCATAAAACAAGTGTCATGTCCACCTCTTTGCGACCCCCATGGACTGTACCCCGCCAGGCTCCTCTGTCCATGGGATTTTCCAGGCAAGAATACTGGGAGTCGGTTGCCATTCCCTTCTCCAGGGGATCTTCCTGACCCAGGGATCAAACCAGGGTCTCCTGCATTGCAGGATTCTTTACCATCACCAAATGATCAAAGTCCATTCAGACTCTGAGAATATCTGCTTTTGAATGAACAGCTAACAGACCAGAGCAGAAACCTTCAGGGCGAAATGTCTAGCTTCCTAAAGAGTCTCTGCCAGAGGCAGCCTCATCTTTATCCCATCTGGAGGAGGCTGAGGCACAGGGTATAAATTGGGTGTGGGAGTGGCCACAACTCCCTCTCCTTCCTCTCTGGACTCAAGAAAGCTAGAAGCATCCAGCCAGGTGTTTCCCAGGCTGCTCTAAAGAACACGAGATGTTCTCCCCAGGAGATCTCCTGCCCCAGGAGACGTTCATGGATGAGCTCAGAAACAGAGAATCCATATCCTCTTTTGGAAATTCACAAGACAGCATGGCATAGGAAGCTTCCAAGTTCTACAGTGAGCAAAGCTATTCAACTTTGTTTCCTTCAAACTTTCTTAAGCCTGAAACATTTTTATACAGTCACACCTAGTTGCCATCCTGTGGGCTGCTGACCAGGCCACCTCTGTTTTACAGATAGCCCTGGGAATGATTCATGTCCTAACTCATCATCTTGTTAAACCCCTGTCCTTAGCCGGCCCCTCGGAACAGCCACACTCAGTACCAGCTGTGCCCCCTCACTTGTAGGGGCAACTCAATGCCCTGATCCTCTGCGAAGGTTCTTCCTCTCTGTCACCCCCACACAGCTGCTCTAAACTCCAAGGCAGAAGTCACTGCAAAGGGCTGGGAGCATCTCCAAGCAGCAAAGAGCCGGGAGGCTGCCATTCCTATTACCTTCACGTAATAGGAAAAAAATACCAATCATTATATATACAAGCGAACGGGCTTCCCTGATGGCTCAGCTGGTAAAGAATCTGCCTGCAGTGCAGGAGATCTGGGTTCGATCCATGGGTTGGGAAGATCCTCTGGAGAAGGGAACGGCTGCCCACTCCAGTATTCTGGCCTGGAGAATTCCATGGACAGAGGAGCCTGGTGGGCTGCAGTCAGTGGGGTCGCAGAGACTCAGACACAACTGAGCGACTGTGACTGTCACTTTCACCTATATAAGAACAAGGACTTACTCTCATCCTCCTCCCTGACCAATGCACTGACTATCCTCCAGGTACCCAGCACTGTGGCCTGTGGACTTCTAGGTATCAATTCTACTTTAAAACAAGACCCAGGTCTGGGCCCAGATCCCCAGAATCTTAGAGGTGGAAGAGTCCATCAAGGCCATCCCTTCCTCTGCATTCCCATCAGAATACTCCAGAAAGCCCACATGAGGGTTAGCCATACGGTTAGCAGAGACCTTCTCCCCCAGTTGCCGTATGAGCTTCCACTCTCTGGCCCTTCCGGTGCGGCTCTCTAAAGACACACAGTATGTGTCCCTTCCCTGGGGCTTCTGCTCTTTCTGAAGGGTCCAGGGTGACAAGTTTGGGGGATGTAAATGCTCTTCCAGCTGAGCCATTCCCATGGGAGGAGGCTGAGCTGAGGTGGCTATTACCCCAGCTCATGATGTGAGGTTCTCGGCACACTGGAGGTGCACCCCATCATTACCTCTCTGACGTGCCCACTTTTACAGGTGAGGCCCTGAGGTCAGGGCACAAGAAGAGAGGAAGCCAGGGCCCCTGGCCCCTTGTGTGGTCCACCACTTTTAAGTCATAAACCGGGTCTCTGGGGCCTCGTGGCTAGAGAGACAGAGCAGGCAGGTGAGGAGGAAGTGTGGCTGCCCCCTTGCCTTTGCCCCAGACAAAGCAGCCCCAAGGGCTCCTGGCTCCTCCTGCCACCACTGGCCAAACCAGAGGCGCCAGCTTTGAAACCAAAGCTCATCAGTGAGATGAATATTTCAGAGCCCCAGAGAACTGGACACCCGAGGGACCTTCTGTGACATCTGGCTCTGACCCTAGTTCCCAGGCCTACCCCCACCTCCCCCGATCCCAAGACCAGGTTCCTCGGGGCAATCCCAACCCCAGAGGCCACTGTGGGGTCGGAGGGGATGGTGACCCCCCGGGGAAGACAACAGCTAGAGCAAAACCCACAAGATTAGGGCCTAGCCTCCGAACAGCCTGCCTCCACTTCCCTCTGGCTGGCTCCATGGTTCTCCCCGCTCCGAATTTCCTGCTTGGTTTCTACTCCCACCCAAAGAGGCCACAAGGAAGAGAGTACTTCCCAGTCCTTTTCAGAACCCAGCCTGAGGGCAGTGGCCAGACCAGTGTGGGGGAGAGGGGACTGAGGCAAAGGCCTGGTGGCAGAGGTGACAGGTTCCCCACACCAAGGATGTGAGCTGCCCGGGGCTTCCCAGCAGCTCTCTCCCTCACTCCAATACCCAGTCACC
>SJYT01022299.1:803290-860089 GCA_006410635.1 Cephalophus harveyi | reverse complement strand
ACTGGAATTCCATCACCTCCACTAGCTTTGTTCGTAGTGATGCTTTCTAAGGCCCACTTGACTTCACATTCCAAGATGTCTGGCTCTAGATTAGTGATCACATCATCATGATTATCTGGGTCATGAAGATCTTTTTTGTACAGTTCTTCTGTGTATTCTTGCCACCTCTTCTTAATATCTTCTGCTTCTGTTAGGTCCAGACCATTTCTGTCCTTTATCGAGCCCATCCTTGCATGAAATGTTCCCTTGGTATCTCTAATTTTCTTGAAGAGATCTCTAGTCTTTCCCATTCTGTTCTTTTCCTCTATTTCTTTGCATTGATTGCTGAAGGCTTTCTTATCTCTTCTTGCTATTCTTTGGAACTCTGCATTCAGGTGCTTATATCTTTCCTTTTCTCCTTTGCTTTTGGTGAATGCACCAACATTCACGTTATAGGGATCTCAGAAGAAGTGAAAGAGATGAAAGAGAAAGGGCCTGAGAAAATATTTGAAGAGATTATAGTCGAAAACTTCCTTAACATGGGAAATGAAATAGTAACCCAAGTCCAGGAAGTTCAGAGAATCCCATACAGAATAAACCCAAGGAGGAACACACCAAGACACGTACTAATCAAACTAACAAAAATCAAACACAAAGAAAAAAATATTGAAAACAAGAGGAAAGCAACAAGTAACACACAAGGGAATTCCCGTAAGGTTGCCAGCTGTTTTTTCAGCAGAGACTCTGCAGGCCAGAAGGGAATGGCACGATATATTTAAAGTAATGAAAGGGATAAACCTACCACGAAGAATACTCTACCCAGCAAGGCTCTTATTCAGATTTGACAGAGAAATCAAAAGCTTTACAGACTACACAAGAGCTAAGAGAATTCAGCACCACCAAACCAGCTTTACCTCAAATTCTGAAGGGACTCTCTATGCAGGAAACATAAGAGAAGAGAATAAAAGATGAAGGGAATAAAGACCTACAAAAACAAAACCAGAACAACTAAGAAAATGGCAGTAGAAACACATATATTGATAATCACCTTAAATGTAAATAGATCAAATGGTCCAACCAAAAGACACAGACTGGCTGAATGTATATAGAAACAAGACTCATTGCCGCCTACAAGAGACCCTCTTCAGACCTAGAGACACAAACAGACTAAAATATTTTTATGTCCATGCAAAGAGGTCTTCTTTGGGCCAGCAATTTGCATACTGGCCAAAGGTAGGAGATAGTTGCTTTGGAGCAAGAGGTCATTTATCTCTTCATCTAATGTCAGGTAGGGGCCCAACCCACACCTGCTGATAGAGGCAGCTAGATCCCAGGGTCCTTTTTGGATCTCATATCCTAATGTGGTTGGCAACCACTAGGTTGAGGGCCACTTTTTCACACTCTGAGATCCACATAGTTCAGCTAGGGGGTCCTGGAGCTATAATTTCAATCTCTCACAAAACTTGTGATGAATTTTTAATTTTTTATAGGTCTTTTATAACCTGAATAGCGAGGCACAGCCAGTGGCCCTAGTCATCTTCTGGGTCAATAAAATCTGTAAAATGATTCTAAGCAATTTGGTGGGAGTTTGTCCTCTCAGGCTTTCAATCACATTGCATGCACAACCCACCCTTGACTGGACCACCAGCATGTGGAAGACAGAGAGACATTGAATAATCAAAATGGTAGAGGGAGTACTCGTCTGGTGAGTGGATGTGAATGCCATCCTCTCTAACGTCAAAGGAGTGGGTGTTTGCTTTCAGTACTAACAGGGAAGTCTTTGGAGATGACTGGTAAGTACATATTGGAGAAGGCAATGGCACCCCACTCCAGTACTCTTGCTTGGTAAATCCCATGGACGGAGGAGCCTGGTAGGCTACAGTCTATGGGGTCACGAAGAGTTGGACACGACTGAGTGACTTCACTTTCACTTTTCACTATAATGCATTGGAGAAGGAAATGGCAGCCCATTCCAGTGTTCTTGCCTGAAGAATCCCAGGGACGGGGGAGCCTGGTAGGCTGCCATCTCTGGGGTCACACAGAGTCAGACACGACTGAAGTGACTTAGCAGCAGCAGCACAGCCTGGGGCCAAATTTCTGTCTGTTTGGGGCACAATATATAACTGCATAAAAGCTTGAGGAATATGTCTTTGATTAGGCCATTGTGGCCACTGATGCAAAGAGCTGACTCATTTGAAAAGACCCTGATGTTGGGAAAGATTGAAGGCAGGAGGAGAAGGGGACGACAGAGGATGAGATGGTTAGATTGCATCACCGACTCGATGGACATGAGTTTGGGTAAACTCCAGGAGTTGGTGATGGACAGGAAGGCCTGGCGTGCTACAGTTCATGGGGTCGCAGAGAGTCAGACACAGAGAGCGACCAAACTGAACTTAACTGAGGCATTGTGCCTTTTTGTCAGCCTAACCTCTTGAGGCTGAATTTCACAAGATTCTATATGCTAGAGCCCATGACAGAACAACCTGGGAGGTGAGATGGGTACTTGGATCTGAATCTACATTGGTGTGTCAAAGGGGCTGAGCACATACTTGATTAAGAAGGAGATTACATAATGCAAAGTGGCCAGCAGGCCTTCAGTGAAGGTATGGATGATGGTGGTGCATGCCTGTTAGATCCTGTGAAGGGCAACAGCAGCCTGATAAAATCGAGATGCCATCTCAAATAGTCTGTCATCCAGGGCATATGTCTCCACCAAGGATATTTCCAGACATTTTTGGGGGACAAAGGAAGCAATGATCTACCGCCACTTTGGTTAGAGCTGGGATAAAGGGCATGCTACACCTGTATGCCAGTCAGTAAGTGCTGCCATTGCCCTGCGGCCTTATATAATATGGGTCCACCCTCTTAGTGGGTATGGCACTGAGGGATAGTTATGTCCAGGGTTGTTCTTGATACTTTGTGTCCAGGGATGTAATTTGGATGAGTCTGTCATCTTACTATAAGCTTCTGGTGTTTGCTGTTGTGTGTATGTGTGTGTAGTGACCTGAGTGATCATAACTGACATGCGTGAGTTGGCTATTTCTTTCCAAATGGAGATACCCTGTATATACTTTCCCCGAATCATGAAGTTATCCTTTTGCCATTGCCCAGACTAGACTGCGAATCCTTTGGCTACCTCCCGGATGTGAGTAAAAATGTGTGCCCTTATGAGTCTCATTTTTATGGCCTGTTATAGATCCAGGTACAGTGCCCCTAACTCTGCCAACTGAGCTGAGCCACAAGAGCTGTCCTATACTAGGGATGCGCCATGGCCTGTTTACAATGGTGGTGCTTCCAATGGTGAAGAACACCAACTCCCTTTCTGTGGCAGGGAATTGGTTGTAAGGGGTTCCCCAAGCTACTAGAGGAACTGGCATGAAAGAAAGAAAATCCCTTCCCCTGTTTACTGGGATTTTTAAGGCTTGCTGCTGCTTCTGCTAAGTCGCTTCAGTCATGTCTGACTCTGTGTGACCCCATAGACGGCAGCCCACCAGGCTCTGCCACTCCTGGGATACTCCAGGCAAGAGTATCCTTGCTGTCAGTGAGCAAAGGGCTGGGCGTGGGGGAAAATTACATTTTCCTGTAGTTTGGAAAGACCCTTGACATCAGATTTAGTCCTTTTCTGAAGGTGCCATTTCTATTTTAACAGTAAGGCCTCAGTGGCTTTATTGAACCTCTGCTGGTTTGAATCCCCCAAAACATGGAAGAACATGGCCTTGTACTTTGAGGGGATTCTCTGTAGGAAGAATTATCTGGATTGGGGGTCAGTTGGAGCCTCTTCAAGATTGGAGATGAAATCTAGGTCATCTGGGTTGCTCTGTTCAAAGAAGTGATAGATTCATTGGACAAAACCTGTCTTACAGAGAGAGAATCAGGCCTCATCTAGTATTTTCCACCGGCTTTGAGTCTTTGTGGTAATAACTGCAGTAGAGGGTAAGCTCAGCAGACTGAGCGACTTCACTTTCACTTTTCACTTTCATGCATTGGAGACGGAAATGGCAACCCACTCCAGTGTTCTTGCCTGGAGTATCCCAGGGGTGGCAGAGCCTGGTGGGCTGCCGTCTATGGGGTCACACAGAGTCAGACACGACTGAAGCGACTTAGCAGAAGCAGCAGCAAGCCTTAAAAATCCTAGTAAACAGGGGAAGGGATTTTTCTTTCTGTAACTTTAGGATGGTACCTTTGGGTTTGGACTCTTCCTAGTCACTGGACTGGAGAAGGAAATGGCAACCCACTCCAATGTTCTTGCCTGGAGAATCCCATGGACAGGGGAGCCTGGCAGGCTACAGTCCATGCGGTTGCAGAGTCAGACACGACTGAGTGACTTTCACTGCTACTACTAGTCACTGGAAACCTTGATTATGGCATTTCACTTTTCCTACATGGAAGACTAGAGGTTGCCCAGGCTTGATCCCTCAGATGAGTGAAGCTCTGATAAAACCCCAGCAGGTTAATCTTTGGTTAAATACTTTCCCCTGAGGGCAAACCTCATTAAGAAGAATAGAATGCTTTAGTGTATTTCAGAATAGTACATTTTCCCCTCCACTTGCCATACACATGAAGGGATTTTCTCAGATATTTACTGTGAGAAACTGGTAGAACTCCAGGAGGTAAAATTCACAAAAGTTGTGGGGTCCCTCTGGGCCACTGGGTCCCCTTAGAGTTTTTAACTCAGAGTTGTCTGCACTTGACCTTCCAACCAGCCTCATTTTGTTTCAATTTGCATTTCAATAATAGCTAATGATGTTGACCAACTTTTAATATGCTTGCTTATATCCTCTTCAGTGAAATATCTTCCGATATCTTTTGCCCAGTTTTCTACTTGAATTGTTTATTTCTCTCTTTCTTTTCCTTCCTCCCTTCCTCTGTTCCTTTCTTACTATTTTTGTTGTTCAGCTTTTTGTTCTCAATTGGGTCATCTTATTTTATTTAACAGCTTCATTAAGGTATCATTCATAATGGACTTTCATATGAATGAAATTATATATTATGGGATCTTTTGACTGGGTTCTTTCGCTTCAGTTCAGTTCAGTTGCTCAGTCATGTCTGACTCTTTGCAGCCCTGTGGACTACAGCACGCCAGGTTTCCTGCCTTCAGTCTTTCCCAGCATCAGGGTCTTTTCTAATGAGTCAGTTCTTTGCCAAAGTATTGGAGTTTCAGCTTCAGCTTCAGTCCTTCCAGTGAATATTCAGGACTTATTTCCTTTAGGATTGACTGGTTTGATCTCCTTGCTGTCCAAGGGACTGTCAAGAGTCTTCTCCAACACCACAGTTAAAACGCATCAATTCTTCAGTGTTCAGGTTTCTTTATAGTCCAACTCTCACATCCATAATGTTTTTAAGGTTGATCCATGTTGTAGACTATATGAGTTGGAGAAGGGACTGGCACCCCACTCCAGTACTCTTACCTGGAAAATCCCATGGATGGAAGAGCCTAGTAGGCTGCAGTCCATAGAGTTGCTAAGAGTTGGACACTACTGAGCGACTTCACTTTGACTTTTCACTTTCATGCATTGGAGAAGGAAATGGCAACCACTCCAGTATTCTTGCCTAGAATGAATATTCAGGACTTATTTCCTTTAGGATTGACTGGTTTGATCTCCTTGCTGTCCAAGGGACTGTCAAGAGTCTTCTCCAACACCACAGTTAAAACGCATCAATTCTTCAGTGTTCAGGTTTCTTTATAGTCCAACTCTCACATCCATAATGTTTTTAAGGTTGATCCATGTTGTAGACTATATGAGTTGGAGAAGGGACTGGCACCCCACTCCAGTACTCTTACCTGGAAAATCCCATGGATGGAAGAGCCTAGTAGGCTGCAGTCCATAGAGTTGCTAAGAGTTGGACACTACTGAGCGACTTCACTTTGACTTTTCACTTTCATGCATTGGAGAAGGAAATGGCAACCACTCCAGTATTCTTGCCTAGAGAATCCCAGGGATGGGGGAGCCTGGTGGGCTGCCATCTATGGGGTCGCACAGAGTCAGACATGACTGAAGCAACTTAGCAGCAGTAGCAGCAGCAGACTATATGACTGAATAATATCTCATTGTATGGATATATAGTACTCTTGCCTGGAAACTCCATGGACGGAGGAGCCTGGTAGGCTGCAGTCCATGGGGTCGCTAAGTCAGACATGACTGAGTGACTTCATTTTCACTTTTCACTTTCATGCATTGGAGAAGGAAGTGGCAACCCACTCCAGTGTTCTTGCCTGGAGAATCCCAGGGATGGCGGAGCCCAATGGTTTGCTGTCTATGGGGTTGCACAGAGTCAGACACGACTGAAGCAACTTAGCAGTATGGATATATCATATTTTGTTTATATGTTTGTCCTTGATGGACATTTGATTTGTGTCTACATTGTTGCTATTTTGAATAATGTTAATATGAGCATTCATATGTGAATTTTTTTTTTGGACATATATTTTTGTTTCTCTTGTGCATATACCAAGGAGTAGAATTACTGACTCTATGTTTGAGCTTGTGAATAATCTACAAATTGTTTTCCAAAGTGGCTTCACTGTTTTACATTCTCATACACTTACAAGAGTTCTGATTTTTCCACATGCTTGTTAACATTTGTTGTTGTCTGTCTTTTTTACTTTAACCATCCTAGTTTGCCTGAAGTGATATGTCACTGTGGTTTTCATTTGCATTTCTCTAGTGACTAATGATGTTGAGCCTCTTTTTCTGTGCATGTTGGCCATTTGTATATCTTTCTTGGACTAATCTATCTAAAGGTTGCTGAAGTCTTAAGAAGTCTTCAAGTTATTTGCCTAGTGTTTGATTGGGTTTTCTTTTTATTATTGAGTTGTAGGAATTCTTTATATGTCCTAGATACAAATCCTTTATCACATAGTATTAATGTTAGCCGCTCAGTCGTGCCCAACTCTTTGCAATCCCGTGGACTGCAGCCCACCAGGCTCCTCTGTCCGTGGGATTTTCCAGGCAAGGAGTAACTGATAAGTCACAGGAGTGACTTATCACGTAAGTCGTCTGTAAATATTTTTCTCATTCTGTGGGTGTCCCTTGATGTACAAGTTTTAAATTTCGATGAAGTAAAATTTATCTGTATTTCCTACTGTTGCTTGTGCTTTTGGTGTCCTATCTAATGAGACACTTTTCTTACACCCAAGGTCTTGAAGAGGTCCTGTGTTTTCTTCTTAAAGTCTTATAGTTTTAGCTCTTACATTTAGGCCTTTGATCCATTTTGAGTTAACTTTTGTATGTGGTATGAGGTATAGGCCCAACTTCATTCTTTGGCATGTACATATCCAATTTTCCCAGCACCATTTGTTGAAGAGAGAATTTTTCCTCTATTGAATTGTCTTGGAACTCTTGTCAAAAATCAATTGACAATAAACGTGAGAATTTATTTTGGACTCTCAGTTCTATTTCATTAATCTATATGTCTCAATGACTATAGCTTTGTAGTAAGTTCGAAATCAGGAAATGTGAATTTTCCAACTTTGTTCTTCTTTTTCAAGTTGTTTTGGCTATTCTGGCTCCCTTGTATTTCCATATGAGTTTAGGATCAGTTTGTTGATTTCTGCAAAGAAATAAATTGGCATTTCTATAGGAAATATTTTGAATTTATAGACCAGTTTGGGAACAGTTGCCATTTTAACGATATTGTCTTCTGACCCATGAACATAGGATGTCTTTCCATTTATTTAGGTCTTCTTTCATTTTTTTCAGCAATGCTTCTTAGTTTTCAGATCATAAGGTTTGTACTTTTTGTTAAATTATTCCCAAAAGTATGAAACTATGTATACAAGCCATTCTGAGGGTGCAAAATCTCAGACTTTGCTAGGTTCTGAGAGTTCTACCTCAGATCTATGATATTCTCAAAAGAGATCATATCAGAGGTTGGATGGAATAACACAAATATACTACCATGAAAGACAGGAGCTGCCTGAAAATGACTGGGTTATAAAGCCAGTCTGGGGCCTGAGCTGCACATTCAAATCACCTAGGGAACTTAAAAGCTATCCATTGGAAAGGAATCCCTAGGTGTGAGACTTAGCCCTTAGTACTTTTTAAAGCTCCCTAAGTGATTCCAAAGTGTAGCTAAAATTGAGATTTGCTGATGTAAAGTATCATTTTCTAGTCAGAGACAGTGCTATAATGATAGTGACATATTTTGCTTATCAGGTGTTTAACACTTTATCTACCTGAATTTAAATAAATGAAAATAAAGTATAATTGAAAATTACTTGGGAACTTCTTTGAGGAACACTTTGAAAAAGCGTTTGCATTATTACTATTTGAACTATTCAAAATGTATTATAAAATATTTCAAACAGATGTAAAAATAGTACAATGAATCCCCATGGTTCCATTACCTAGCTTCAACAGCCAGTAGCCAATGGCCATTCCTGTTTTATCTATCCCTCCCACCCATTCCCCACAGTCATCTTGAATATTTTTAAAAAATGAAAGTGAAGTTGCTCAGTCGTGTCCGACTCTTTGCAACCCCATGGACGGTAGCCTATCAGGCTCCTCCTTCCATGGGATTTTCCAGGCAAGAATACTGGAGTGGATTGCCATTTCCTCCTCCAGGAGATCTTCCTGAGATGATGTATTATTTTTAGGGTTTACTTTTAAGTAAATACTTTAAAGTAATTGAATACTTAAAAGTAAACCCTAAAAATAATACATCATCTGTCAATGTTTTGGTATGTAATTCTAAGGAATTATGGTTCTAAAAGATTTTAAAACTTATGCTCCCTAGTATTATCACACCTAAAAGTTTTAATAACATGAGGTAATTTTATTTTATGTAGGAGGATATGAGGAGAGAACAGAAGATATATTATCAATACTTGGCACAGCGGCATGAGGAAGAAAAAGCTCAGGAGAAAGAATTGGATAGAATGTTAGAGAAAGAGAAGGAAAAGAAGTTTGCTGAGAAGGACAAGGAGCTGAGACTTGAAAAGGAGGCAAGAAAACAACTTCTGAATGAGGTCATGTGTACAAGAAAACTTCAAGTTCAAGAAAAGTGTAAGGAAATGAATTACAATTATATTATACTTGGGCCTAATTCAATTTAAGTAGCAACCTCAGTATTTATCAAATAGACACTATGTATTAAATAGATACTATGTATGAAATAGTGACTTCCCTGGTAAAGTATCTGCCTACAATGTGGGAAACCCGGATTTAATCCCTGGATCAGGAAGATCTCTTGGAGAAGGAAATGGCAACCCACTCCAGTATTCTGGCCTGGAAAATCCCATGGGTGGAGGAGTCTGGTAGGCTGTAGTCCATGGGGTCGCAAAGAGTCAGACATGACTGAGCGACTTCACATCATCAATCACATGTATGAAATACCATGAGGCATGTAAAAGGGATTAAGGCAAGATCCCTGCTTGGTGGACCTTACCTAACTGAATACTTAAATATCTTTCTGCAAGTGTCTCCATGTGCCTGCACCTGCAAAGCTTTTGCTTGGGTAGTTTTCTCTCCCTATGATGCTTCTGATCTTGAGAAAATCCTGGACATACTTCAAGCCCAGCTCAAATGTCACATTCCTTGAGAGGCCCCCTCTGTTCCCCTGTTCGTGATAAACCTCCTTTCTCCTATTCATAAAAGAATTTTCTTTCTGGGAGTCCCATCATTTCTTGCTCACGTCTTTGTCTTTGGAAACCACTGAATTCCCTCAAAGAGTGCTTGGTCACAAAAGGAAACTTTCACTGAGAAGAGTTCCACCATTCTGTGTCCAGATGGGCACATTTACTAGTAGGATACCCCTGGACTTCACACTAGTTGTCTTTGTAAGAGAAAGCTCATCTTGGTTCCATTGATTAATTCTCCACTCCAGGAATTATAACATCAGTTGAAAATTGTTAAGCCAGTGTTAGATTGAGTTTTAAGAAATGAGAAGAAAGCTTCTGCACTGAAAAGATTTCTGTATTCCACCGTGATAAATGTTTTGACATACATTGAGAAAACATGGAAAATTTAAGTATTTGGAACCACTGATAAACAAGGAAGTAAAAATCAACCATAATTCCAACACCCAGGAATAGCTATTGTTCACAACTTCCTGCAGTTCCTTCCCGTATTTTTACTATGTATATAATTTCCTCTCACAAATTAGTATCTTATTGTATATATTGTTTTACAGCCTGCACTTCCCACTTATCATAAACATTTTCCAGGTCATTTTTTTTCAGTTTTAAAATCTGTAATGCTGGCTAGAAAGCCATTATAAAAATGGGCCATAATTTATTTTACCTAAACACAACCAATGCACCTTCAACTTGCTTTGAAATTTTTCTTGCTGTTGTAGCATTGTGGGTTACTATCTCTGTACATAGTTTTTTTGGCTCATATATAATTAAGATAAATTCCTGTAAATGGATTTGGAGGCCAAAGATAAATGCATTTCAGATGTATATTGCCTGGTTGTATTTATTCCTTTGTGAACTCTGTTTTCTTTGTCAATCTTTTTCTACTGGATTGGTTAGGTTTTCCTTATTTAGTTTATAAAAGCCTTATATACTGCTTTTCCAGTATTTTTTTTTGTAACATAGAAACTCTCCTATTAACATGAATGGTAACAGAACTGTTTGTCCTCAAGAAGAAAAAGGTAAGAAGTATTCTTACAGTGGTAATCCGCTATGCAAAAGCTGTTCACAGACTTCAGTAACAAATGATTAAGAGAAAAGCTCTGTAGATTATGCACATAAGAGCCTAAGGCCTCTTCCCTCCTTAATGAAGATGGCCTTACGTGTTCAGCCACTCAGTCGTGTCTGACTGTTTGCGCCCCGTGGACTGTGTCATGCTAGGCTCCTCCGTCCATGGGATTTTCCAGGCAAGAATACTGGAGTGGGTTGCCATTTCTTACTCCTGGGGATCTTCCCAGAGATTGAACCCATGTCTCTTGTGTCTCCTTCATTGGCAGACAGGTTCTTTACCACTATGCCATCTGGGAAACCCCAATGGGGATGACTATTTCTACCTTATTGAACTAAGATCCAATCCAGTGATTCTAAGCTCTGCCTTTCTAAAGACAATATGGCATTGATGCCCAGATGATGCTGGCAAGTCTTTTATGAAAAAAGTCATTTCGCAAAAATTACTTTTGTCTTTCTTAGTGCAACGGAAAGCAAAAGAACAGGAAGAACGTGCTATGGAACAGGAACGTATACAGGCAGGTCTTAGAGAGCTGAACTGTGAAGAGAGGGAGAATTTTACAAGGTATGGCTTTGTTTTCTTCATAATTATTAGCTACCTAAAAAGGGAGATTTTTAGCATAAAGGACGATGTGCCATAATTCATGTATTATTAATATTATTTTACATCAGTATTTTGGGGTCGGCCAAAAAGTTCCTTTGGTTTTAAAGTAAAAATAAAAGGCACATAATTTCCACTAAGAACTTTATTGAGCTGCATATCCACTGTTTTGTTCCACTACCTTCTGCCATTTTTTAGGCAACTTCATAATTCCATCTTCCCAAAACTTTTTATCTTTTTGAGCAAGAACTGTTCCAGGTGACTTCTACAATCTTCCAGGGAACTGAAATCTTTTACACTAAGAGAATTTTGTAGAGACTGAAATAAATAGAAATCTGAAGGTACAGCGTCTGGTGAATATGGTGGATGAATCGGAACTTCCCAGCCAAGGTGTAGCCTTTGTTGCCTGGTCATCAAAGAAACGTGCAGTCTTGTATTATCCTCACAGAAGAGTATGTGTTTTGTTGAAAACACATAATTCCAGGTACTTTTTGTCGAGTGCTGCTTTCAGTTAGTCTAACTGGGAGCAGTACTTGTGGGAATTAATCATTTGGTTTTCCAGGAGGAACTCAGAGGACTCTCTTCCAATCCTACCACATACACAACATCATCTTTCTTTGGATGAAGACCAGCCGTTGGTGTTGGTGGTGGTTCATTTTGCTTGCCCCATGATCTGTTCCATTCCATAATATTGTATGGAACACTTTTCATCACCTGTCACAATTTGTTTTAAAAACAGAATGTTTTTGTACATTAAAGAATCACATACAGAAATACAGTCAAAGAGGTTTTTTTTTTTTTTGCTTATGTTAAGCAAAACATCAAACTGATTAATCTAGCCAAGCTGGTGCAAATGATTTTCAGCACTTGATTTGGATATTTGGAGTATGTCGGCTATCTCGTGGTGTAATGTTGATTGGTATAACATTGATTGTTCTCAATGTCTCAGTTTGATTGCTGTCAACTTCAACTGGTCTGCCTGACTGTAGAGCATCATCTAAAGAGAAATCTCCAGCACAAAACTTAACAAACCACTTTTGATGCATTCTATCAATCACAGCACCTTCTCCATACACTGCACAAATCTTTTTTTTGCATTTCAGTTGTGTTTTTACCTTTCTTGAAGTAATGAAACATAATATGCCAAAAATATTGCTTTTTTCTTCCATCTTCAATATTAAAATGGCTACACAAAAATTTACCGATTTTGACAAATTTTTTTAAACCATCACAATGCAATCTAACAAAATTGTTTTGAATGAAGTTAGAGATAACTAAGTGCTACTAGAGCCATCTTAAGGAAAAAAACCAAATGAATCTTTTGGCCAACGCAATCTTTAGACCATTTGTCCTAAAAGCTCAATTTGGTTTATAAAAATTTCATATAAAAAATAAACACCCAGTTCAAAAGAAAAAAAATAAGCACCAACCATTTTAGTAAAATTCAACTCTATTGCCATTATATAGATTCTGATTACAGACATTCAGTGTTAAACTGAACAAACATCTTAAAATGTATTAGACACAATTTTTGTAAAATAGGCACCAATCCTAAATTGTAATGAAATAAGATTTTTTTCCCCATGAAATAAATCCTGAAATATAATGTGACCTAATTAGATAAACAGAAATGGCTTATGGGGGTATGATTCTGTGTAAATGTCCCAGGAAGATTTTTGTAGCCTCACTGGGCTGGGAAACTAAAATGCTCTGGGTACTCTGAGATACAGTACTTCCCTCAGGGGTTCCTCTGATTACCATGATCAGGCTCGGGTTGGGGAAATTGGTCAGTGCCTCCTTGCAGCCTTTCTCGAATCATATCGGTCTCTTCCCACCAATGGCCATGACACTCAATTCAGGTAACCAGTGTAGTGGAGAAAGCGGACCTGGCTCCTCTATTTGCTGGTCAGCCTCCCTGTCCCTGGGGCCTGTTCCCTGGCATACCCACATCTGGTGCATAGAAATAGCTCTCTTCTCTCTAAAAAGTGTGGTTCATATACGGGAGCCTATTGTCAGTGTGGGGGCACTAACATCTGGCCTCCTGCTCCTTGTTCTGCTCTGGAAGTCATTTCTTCGCACGTTTGAAAAGCCTTTTGTTGGAGGTGTGAGGGGAACTTAATAGCAGCTCTCTTCCCTACCCAATTTTTGAATCAACTAAGGAAAAAAAAAAGAAGTGAGCAGAAAGTATTATGATTACTACAATTACCTATTGGTGTGTAACAAAACAGCCCCAAATTTGTGGTTTAAAGCGAGTTTTGATGATGTCTCGTGTTTCTGCTATTGATGAGGCTCAGCTGGGTGGTTCTTGCTTGGGATCTCATGTGGTTCAAGCCAGTTCTGGTTGGGGCTACATTCATCTGAAGGCTCAGCTAGAATGGATACTTAAGATACCTATCCTTACAGCTGGTAGTGTGTGCTGACTGTGCTTGGAGATCTCATTTGGTATTAGCCAGAACACCTACACGTGCTTTCTCCATGCATCTTGGGCTTCTCATGGACTGGTGTCTCATTCTGAGAGGAAGAGTACCAGTAGCAAGCATTCCGAGAGACAGAACGAGGAAGCTGCCAGGCCATTAAGGACTATGCTTAGGGCTGGTTTAACACCACTTCTGTTGCACAGGGCCCATCTGCCTTCAATGGAATGGAGAAACGCCCCACTTCTTGGTAGGAGGGTAGAGGTTCACACTGCAAAGAGTGTACAGTAGGCGCGATAGCACTCTTGCCATCTCTGGAAAATAGAATCTGCCACAGAGGCATAGGCATGCTGTAATCTTTATTTCTGACAAAATTTGGTATTAATAATATGGTTTACAGATTATAAAATGATAAAACTGCTGTGGAAAGCAATATGAAATTTCCTCAAAAAAATTAAAGCTAGAACTACCATATGATCTAGCAATCTCACTTCTGGATATCTATCCAAAATAAATGAAAGCAGGACCTTGAAGAGTTGTTTGCATATTCACGTTCATAGCACCACTATTCATAATAGCCAAGAGGTGGAAACAGCCCAGATGTCATTTAACAGATGAATGGATAAACAAAGTGTGGTAGGTACATGCAGTGGAATATGATTCAGACTTAAAAAAGGGAGGAAATCCTCTCAGATGCTACAGCATGGATGAGCCTTGAGGGCATGTGAAGTGAAATCAGCTGGTCACAAAGAGACAAATGCTGTGTGATTTTACTTACTTGAGGTACCTAGAGTAGTCAAATTCATAAAGATAACAAGTAGAATGGTGGTTATCAAAGGCCGGGGGGGAAGGGTCAAGGAAAGAGTTGTTTAACAGGTATAAAGTTTCAGATCTGCAAGATGAAAAAGTCCTGGAGATCTGTTTCACAATAATGTGAATATACTTAACACTACTGAGCTGTTCACCTAGAAATGGTTAAGATGGTAAATTACATGTCTTTTACCACAAGGGAAAAAAATCACTATAAAATTTTAAATGTAACTTACATATAGAGAAAATCATCTGCTGCTGCTGCTAAGTCGCTTCAGTCGTGTCCGACTCTGTGTGACCCCATAGACAGTAGCCCACCAGGCTCACCCCTCCCTGGGATTCTCCAGGCAAGAACACTGGAGTGGGTTGCCATTTCCTTCTCCAATGCATGAAAGTGAAGTCACTCAGTCGTATCTGACTCTTGGCGACCCCATGAACTGCAGCCTACCAGGCTCCTCCATCCATGGCATTTTCCAGGCAAGAGTACTGGAGTGGGGTGCCATTGCCTTCTCCAGGAAATCATCTAGTTAATACTAAACAGAATGAGGTGGACTTACCAATCCAGTTGCCAGCAGTACCAGACCACTGGAAGCCCCGCTGCAAGGAGAATATGCCCCCTTTTGATAGAAAGCAGAAAAGAAACAGGCAGAACAGCCTGTTCCATTTTACCAATAGATGTCACTTCTTGGAGGGGAGTCGGGGGTGGAGCAGGGGGGAGGGGATGCCGAGAAGCCAAGGGCTCTCAGTAAATCTTTTGAATGGGGAAGAGACATTCCCTCACTAAAATCAATCATTTGTTCCAGGACTGTCATAATTATTATTGTGCAATAAACACAGTATTGAATTTTTCATCTTTCTTCCCCACTCACCCTGATTTTAATGGTAACTTTATTTGACTTCAAAAATCACATTTTAATTGTAATGCCCTATATAAATCCAAATGCTTAGTTTGATGATTTTATATACTTTGATATTTCTAACATGTTAGACGCTGCAGTTTAGCCCAGGAGTACAGGAAGCAACTTCAGATGCAGATATGCTCCCAGCAGCAGGCCCGGGAAGCAGAAAAGGAAGAGGAGCGCCGAGAGTTTGAAGCGGGGATAGCAGCAGAAAAGAACTTCCAGGACAAGATCCAGGAGATCCTGTCCACCCACCAAGTGGTGCCCCGAAACATCCATCCCATGCGAAGGGCATGTCCTACTAAGCTTCCGCCATAGTTGCATAAGCACCAACCTATTTTTTCTCAGTCTTTTGCTATTTTAAAATACAGTAAGTCTCTTTTAACTCATGGATAAATTGTTCTTTTATTCTCTGAGTTTCCATAATTATATGCCAGGAAATTTTCTTCTTTCAAATTAAACTGCTCCTTTCGTAGACTGACAAATCTGAATGATCCATTTCCTGTGATGATGAATGATCCACACAGTTAATAGTCCTGACTTACCGCCATGCCTCCCTTTCTTGTTCATTTATTAGTAGCCTCACTTTCTTTCATCGATCTGCCCATATGCCCATTTCCTCTTGCTTCCATTCTCTTCTCTCCTGTAGACATTGTTCTTTCCCTCTGTGTTTATGCCCTTGTGTGGTCCCCTTCCACCCTGAATCTTGGGCACTATATGAAAAATATGTGCATTTACTGGTTAAAAAAAACCAAGGTAGAAGTCAACATGGTCATATTCCTAACGCTCAGCATTATCATTATTTTCACTTCTCTGAGTTCCCTCCCAGGCTTTGTTATATGGATACTCATTTTTGTTTTGTAAATACATTGCCATGTTGCTTCACCTACCATATTTACAAATGGATGCATAATAGTCTACTGGGTTAGCGTATTATGATTTATTAAACAATGGACTTTGAGTTTGTTTCAAATTTGTCTCTATAGCAAATTATTCTATAACAACATTCTTTTGAATTATTTCCTTAGAATCAATCAATTCTCAGGTGTGGGGTTTCTGGGTCAAAGGGGATTAACATTTACATACTTTTACTTCCAAGTATCATATTTGCAAAAGCAGTTTTTAGAGTTGTAGACTCTTTTAGGGAAATGTTTTCAGGACCAATTGATATATTTCCTGATGGTTTAAAAATGTATTTAAGCAAATTGTTTGTGGAATTTCTGAGAGGTTTTTTTCTTTAACCTTTCTACCCATTCATCACTCTTACCTCAGGTCTGGGAATCTACCTTCTCTGGATCCTTTCAAGCCCTCTTGAAAGTTAATCTCTAATCCAAAAGTAGTTAATCTCTAGTCCAAAAGTAGGAGTCTTGGCCTGGAAAAAAAAAAAAAAAAGGGAAAAAAGAGGACTATCCTTTAAGTTTTGTTGAAAATCAGCTGACCATTATTATAAGGGTGTATTTCCAGACACACTACTCTGTTCCACTAATTTATTTGTCTATCCTCATACCAACACGACACTGTGATAATTATTGTAGCCTTAAATAAGGCTTGAAATTGGTAGTGTAGCATCCAGATTGTTCTTTCTCCCCTCCAGTTTTTGTCTATTGTAGATTCTTTAAATATCCATATAACTGTTAGGATCATTTTGTCAATTTCTACAAAGATGCCTACTGAGATTTCGATAGAGATGGCATTTACTCTCTAGATCAGTTTGGGGAGAACTCCCATCTGAACAATAATGAGTTTTCCAACCCATGAAGAAGGTCAACCTCATCGTTTGCTTAGGTCATCTTTAATTTTTTAAGCAACGTTTTATAGTTTTCAGTGTGCAGGCCTTGTGCTTCTCTTGTTAAACTTGTTCCTAAGTATTGCTAAGTAATGCTGTTGTGAACAGAATTGTTTTCTTAATTTCATTTTTGGATTATTCATTATTACCGGGTAGCAATATAATTGATTTTTGTATATTGAGCTAGTATCCTGGGACTTTTCTAAATTTACTCATTAATTCTAGTAGTTTGTTTTTTGTGGTTTGTTTGTTTTAGATTCTACAGATTTCCTACATTCAGGATCATGGCATTTGAGAATAAAGACTTTGTTTTTCTCCAGTCTGGATACCTGCTGCTTCTTTTTCTTGCCCTACTGCACCAGTTAGTACAATATCAAGTATGATATTGAATAGAAGTGGAGAGAGTAGACATTCTTGACTTGTTCCCAGTTTTCATGGAAAACACTCAACTCATTTCTTCACCATTATTATGTTATCTGTAGGTTTTTCCTAGATTCTCTTTACCAGGATGAAGTTATTCCCTTCTCTTCCTATTTTATTGAGAGTTTATATATAAAGAGGTATTGGATTTTAGCAAATGCCTTTTTCTGTGCCTGTTAAGTTGAACATATGATTTTTATTCTTTGTCCTATTAATATGGTATATTATTACATTAATTTATTTTCAGATATTAACTAACCTTGCATATCTGGGATAAATGCCACTTGTCATTTTTTATTTTAATGAGTTGCTGCATTTCATTTATTTATTTTTTTTCTTGCCACTGTGGAGAAGGCGATGGCACCCACTCCAGTACTCCTGCCTGGGAAATCCCGTGGGCAGAGGAGCCTGGTGGGCCACAGTCCATGGTGTAGCAAAGAGTCGGATACGACTGAGCGACTGCACTTTCACTTTTCACTTTCATGCATTGGAGAAGGAAATGGCAACCCACTCCAGTGTTCTTGCCTGGAGAATCCCAGGGAGGGGTGAGCCTGGTGGGCTACTGTCTATGGGGTCGCACAGAGTTGGACACGACTGAAGCGACTTAGCAGCAGCAGCATGGTTTGTTATGTGTCTTTGATCTAGGTCTATTGTGATGTCTTGTCTGGGTCTGGTATCAAGATATTATTGGCCATGTGAAATGAGTTGGAGAGTATTCCCTCTTATATTCTGAATGAGTTTGTGAAGAATTGCCACTATTTCTTCCTCAAACATTGGATGGAATTCATCAAGGATGCCACCTAGGCTTTCTCTGCGGGGTTTTTTAAGTTGCTAATTACTAGTTTTACTCACTAAGGTCAATCAGATGTTCTTTTCTTCTTGAGTCAGTTACGGTAATTTGTATTTTTCTACAAATTTGTCCACTTCATCTGTCTAATTTAAACACATAAAAAAAGTGAAAGTGAAAGTCACTCCATCATGTCCAACTCTTTGCAACCCCATAGACTGTACTGTCCATGAAATTCTCCAGGCCAGAATACTGGAGTGAGTAGCCTTTTCCTTCTCCAAGGGATCTCCCCACCCAGGGATCAAACCCAGGTCTACCACATTGCAGGCAGATTCTCTACCATCTGAGTCACCAGGGAAGCCCTTAAATACATATGATAGTTAAACACATGTAAACCCACATAGTGCTTCATAAAATTGCCTTATAACTATTTTAACTTCTAAGGGGTCTATAATAATGTACTTCCTTTCATTTTTCTTGGAATTTGGGGGTATTTTGCCATTCTGTGATCAGAAAATAACTGGAAAGCATGGCCTCTCTATCCATATCTTCTCCTGTCCCCAACCCAGACTGACTCTCTACCAAAGAGCATGTTACTTGGAGGATTAAAGCAGTTTTTAAAAACAAAAAGTAAAAGCCATTTGTTGCTAAATTATGCTGTTTACCTTTTTCTTATTTTTATGAAAAAGAAACTAACCTTTCATCATATGGATGCAAACTTTTTTTTTTTCTAATTTTTCTGCCCTAGGGATGGCAGTAAAGAGAGATGTAAAGAATCTGAATTCCTGGCACTTTAGTATCTTGTAGGACTGATTTCACCTCTTTGGTCTCCTTTAAACAAGTTTTTTCAGAGTTAGCGTATAAGTTTTTTCCCAATCAGTACAAGTATCACTTGATTATCCCGGGAGTATTTTCATTCAGATTTCTTTGGGTTTATAAATTAGTTCAAGGATGTTGTCAACCTTACAATATTTATTTTTCCTATCCATAGATCATAGCGTAGCACTATTCAGACTGTTCATTGCCCACCAATTCTCCATTTCCTCTTCTCTCTCAAATTAACAGGACCTCAGTTTTTGTGAATGTGTAAGTTTGGCTAGGCATGCTGCTATGCAAATAAATACCATTTTTTTTACACTCCATTGCAGACAGTATTTGCTCAGGTGCCTAATTCTGTCCAAAGAGATGTGAGTAAAAGTATTACATGGGTCTTCAAGAAGAAGGAAGGGTAGGGAAATTTTGGAATGTCTGAGTAAGGAGCACTGCAAAGTCACTTCCCAAAAGACAGTGAGAAAATGGGAAGCATCATCAAAAACCACAATTTCAAGATGCTGGGAACTGACCAAAGACATGCAATAAACTGAGAAGCATTTACTCAAGAAAATCTACTGAATGTCAGTAAGAATGGTGGGAGTACATGGCGTTTTGTCCTGGAGCTGCTTTGAAATCCCCCTCAGCTGCATGGAGCAGTGGTTCTATCAGGGAAGGGCAGGTTGGAAGGACCGACCTGCAGCCTTGCTGCCAGAGGGGACTGACTTGAATGGAAGCAAAATTTGGAAAAATCGATGCTTGGGGCATTGTCAAAGCAATAGCATCTTGGTGGCAATAAATCAGGGAAGGCTGACATCATGGCTAGCCTGAGACTGTGGTACTGTTTGGGGCAAGCAACAGACAGGCCAGCCAGAAATTTCAGGAAGATTCGGGGAACATGACAGCCATTATAAGCTTTGATAAACTCCCACATATTCTTGGTGATATGGGAGCTGCACAGACATAAAATTTACACCCATGCTTACGAGAGACCTAGCAGGCCCCTGGAGTCTACTGATCCTTGGCCAAATGTGAGGCCTCAGACATACCAAAAGCCAAAGGTGTGGCAGGTTTGCTAATGACAAAGTTTGAATTGTGTTCCCAACCTCTTACATCGATCCATCAATAAAAGGTGAAAGCCTACTAGCTTACTCACTCACAGACCATAAACCTATGGTGACCCAGGGAAACTCCAGGGAAATCATGCTTAAAAATAAAAAGAGGAGTTTAAAAAGTGATCAGAGATACCAGTGTTATTTTGCCAGATGGTATAAAGGGTCAAATGAAGGCAAGTATGTGTAAATCACTTGATTTACTATAAATGTTATACATGGAGGGGCATTATTATCTAGCCCATCCGTCTAGTGCAGCATCCCTAATCTGTGGCCTAATCTCTCTTTGGGCTTCCCAGGTGGCTCAGTGGTAGAGAATCTGCCTGCTGATGCAGGAGACCTGGGTTCAGTCCTTGGGCTGGGAAGATCCCCCGGAGGAGGAAATGGCAACCTACTTCAGTATTCTTGCCTGGAAAATCCCATGGGCAGAGGAGCCTGGCAGGCTACAGTCCATGGGATCACAAAAGAGTCGGACATGACTTAGCAACTTAGTGTTCTCAGTTTGAACTCTTCCAGTGATAGGGAAATTCTTTCTATAAGACTGAAATCTATCCCCTTGAGAAAATATTTGCAAAACATACATTCAAAATGGACACATATCCAGAATATATAAACAACTGCTACAACGGATAAGAACAAGATAACCCAGTAAAAAAAAAAAAAAAAGGACAAAAGTCTTATGCAGACCCTTTGCAAAGGAGGATAGGAAAATGGCCAATGAACAGATGAAGAGATGCTCATCTCTCATGTATCCTGCATTGCCAGGTGTATCCATTTGCCACCATTTGTCTCCACTCCAGGACTTCCATCATCAGCTTGTTCACAACTCCTTTGCATTGAAACGGTATGTTCAGAATTAGAGGCCATCCAGAAGAGGTCTGCAGAGCAGAATACAACAGGGCGATCACCTCCTTCAACCTATGCATTATACTTCATTTAATGCAGCCCACAGCTGAATGCTCACACTCTAGTCACAACTGAAAAAATGTAGATACAATTTTCTTGTCCTTGGCAGGCCCTGCCAGCCTGTTGTAAACAAAACAATGAGAAGCCATATTTGATATTTAAAGGACAAAGTATTTCACTAACTTTACTGCCTTCTATTTGCAAACCAGTGTGATAACCACTGAAGACTAACTAGCTACTGATGAAAGCCTGACAAAACAACTATCTGGCAACACTTTGTTAACAGTTCACTTGATTTACCTTATGCATTTGACTGTAGCCACGAAATTAAAAGATGCTCCTTGGCAGAAAAGCTATGATAAACCCAGACAGCATATTACAAAGCAGAGACATTACTTTGCTGACAAAGATCTGTACAGTTAAAGCTATGGTTTTTTCAGTAGTTAAGTATGGATGTGAGAGGGGGACTGGCTGAGCACCGAAGAACTGATGCTTTTGAACTGTGATGTTGGAGAAGACTCTTGAGAGTCCCTTGGACTGCAGGGAGATCAAACTGGTCAATCCTAAAGGAAATCAACCCTCAATATTCCCTGGATGGACTGGTACCGAAGCTGTAGCTCCAATACTTTGGCCACCTGATGCAAAGAGCTGACTTGTTGGAAAAGACCCTGATGCTGGGAGAGATGGAAGGCAAAAGGAGAAGGCAGCAGCAGAGGATGAGATGGTTGGATGGCATCACCAGCTCAACCGACATGAGTCTGAGCAAACTTTGGGAGATAGTGAAGGATAAGAAGGCCTGGTGTGCTGCAGTTCATGGGGTCACAAAGTTGGACATGATTTAGTGACTGACCAACAGCAACAACATACGTTTTATAAACAGAACTTCATTTCCTGAGTCATTCTGACTATTCCCTTTTCCAGGCTGACCTCTACCTTTCAGTTCTAATTAAAAAGATTATATAACCACAACTAAATTTTATGTGAAGGTCACTGAGTACTAGCTACTATCCTACTGCTCTTTACCTGTGTTTACTCACTTAATCCTCATGACATCTCTTTGAGGGAAGTACTATTATCTGCATGCCCATTTTGCAGCTGAGGAAATTCTGGCATGGCAGGTTAAGAACTTGCCAAGGCCATATCATTAGCGTGGTGTAATAAACAGTTGGTCTTTGTCCCCAGCTCCCAGTAGAGAGCCCCTAAAATCCTTGGGATTTCCTGAGTGATTCCTTTGGTTCTTCACAAAGAGCCTCTTGATCACACTTGAATTTATGTTAGGATGCAGATCCCAGAAGCCTCAGGTTGGGGCTGGTCACCTGAAAGGTAAGTGATTAGAGAGGACTGGAACTTTTAGACCCACCTTGAGAGGGGAGAGACTCCAGAAAAAGAAGAGGCTAGAAGCTGAGCTGAATAACAGGTGTTTGATGTTCCAAGAGCTCAGACTGGGGAACACAGAGGAGTTGGGAGAGGGGCACACTCAGAGTATGGAAATCCCACCTCCCCGGACCTTGCCCTGTGCGTCTCCTCTGTTTGGGTCTTCCTGAGTTGTATCCTTATGATAAGCCAGTAAATGTAAGTAAGGAGGGTTCCTGAGTTCTGTGAGTGCGTATGTATCCAGTTGCTCAGTCCTGTCTGCCTCTTTGTGACCTCATGGACTGTAGCCCGCCAGGCTCCTCCATCCCTGGGACGTTCCAGGCAAGAATACTGGAGTGGGGTGCCGTTTCCTCCTCTAGGGAATCTTCCCTGACCCAGAGATTGAACCTGCATCTCCTGCGGCTCCTGCTTTGCAGGCGGATTCGTTACCACTGAGGCACCTGGGAAGCCCGAGTTCTGTGAGTAGTTCCAGCAAATTACTGAACCTGAGGAAGGGGTCATAGGGCTCTTAACTTACAGCCAGTGGGTCAGAAGTACAGGTGACACAAGACGAGGCTGGCCTCTAAAGTGGGATGCAGTCTTGTGGGGCTGAGCCTTTAATCTGCTAACTCTGGTAGTGTCAGAACTGAATTGAATGCTTGAACGTTGGTTTCTGGAGAATCACGGTTGGTTTTCAGTGTTGGAAAAAACACAGTTAGTCAGGGGTGGTGCTGGCGTTTGAACCCAGTCTGATTACAGACTGCATGCCTTTAGGCTCACTGCTTCGTTCTCCCCTCACAATAGGCAGGACAGGCAAACATCAGTGAATTATGGACTTTTAAAGCTTAAAAACCCACCACAAATATTTTAATTAGTTTTCTTTACTCTGCAAATGAAGAATCCGAAGTCAGAGAAATCTCCTCTCTTGGTTCAGCACTTTTCCCATTGTATAACATCATGATTTCTTACCAAAATCCAGTTTGCTATCAAAGCAGTCTTAATCACCAATATGCCCGCTCAGGCTTGCTGTTCAGGCAGTATGTATAACATGAGGTTATTTTCAGTCCATTTCCATCACTTTGTGGTCTCTATCCAAACCTTTATGTTCACTAACATATAGGATTCTGGTGCAAATCCATCAAGTACGTTTACGCATACACATTCCATAAATTACACAAAAGCATGAATATTTTTCCTTCTATAAAGCAGCCTTCTGATATTTTGATTACATAAACTGGGCAAACAGCTTCTCAGAACATAGATAAGAGCTGCATCTAATAAACAGAAGAATTTGCTATATGGAGAAGCCCCCATGCCAACTGAAAGGGTATTTTATTACACCTAGTGCTGCTGCTGCTGCTGCTAAGTCACTTCAGTTGTGTCTGACTCTGTGTGACCCCCACACCTAGTGCAGGTCACGGCAAAAAGACACACTTCTGTTTCTGTCTCTTGTGAAGCTGTCGGCTGGATGAGGGCTCTGAGAGCCAAAACTACCTTAAGGTGTCCATGCTTTTCCATAAAGTTCTAAGATGTGTCATTTGGATAGAGGCTGAGGGTAATTATCTTATTGCTTCTAAGCATTGTGATGTGGGACCTTTTATTTAAAATGACTGAAGACATGGTTCTGGGAAAACTGATATAGCAAGACAATTTCATGCTAGGTCTTTGCTCCAGGTGCCATTAATCAGCTGGGTGACCTTGGCAGGGCTTTCTGGGAAACAAATCTTTCGTCTAAAAGCTGAGGTGCCTTTTGAGCTAGAAGGGACCGGAGAGGGTGTCTAGTTCAAATCCTTCACTTCATAGATGGGAGAAAGTGTCTGGGGTTTGGTGGCCTCACAAGCCTGTTAGGAGGGCTCAGCTACAGTTAGGTTCTTTGGTGGGTGACCTGGGAAGCAGAATTGTGGGGTGGGCCGAGCAGTGGGGAGGAGCCAGTAGAAGAATGTGTTAGAGGCTGGCTATCACGGTAGGCAGCTGGGTCTTAGCCCACTTGGGGACCTTCTGAAGACATGTGTAGACCTCACAGGCATATACTACTCAGGGAGAGGCTGGGGCATTTACCACTCCCACCCCTTTTGGTTGAGGGGTACCCCTAGGGGCACTGATTTCCCCAGTTATAGATGGGAGGCTAAAGAGGCCACGAGAAAAGTCTGGGATGATAAAGCAGAGGGATGCAGGGCCTGCCTCTGAGGTGGTCCTGGGGCCCTGGACAGAACCATGGCTGGAATCTGGGGCACAGAGGGAAACAAGGCCAGGGAAATGATAGCTTACGATTTGACCTGCAGCACACAGCTAAAACTGGGCTTCCCTGGTGGCTCAGCTGATAAAGAATCCACCTGCAATGCAGGAGACCTGGGTTCGATCCCTGGGTTGGGAAGATCCCCTGGAGAAGGGAAAGGCCAGTATTCCATGCAAGTATTCTGGCCTGGAATTCCATTGGGGTCACAAAGAGTTAGACATGACTGAGTGACTTTCACTCACACAGCTAAAACAACGCTTTCTTTCTTTTCTTTCTTTTTTTTGCACATTTCTCAGGTGTGTGTATGCTTTCTCTCCAGTTACACACTGTTGCTTAAAGCAGGTACCAAGTGTTAGGTAGCTCTGATGATCCCAAGCTCTCAGCAAAAGGTTTGCCAAGAGCAAGTCCTCAGAAAATGTTTCCTTGTTTGTTCTGGGGGAAAAGAGGAAGGCTAAGTGGCCAGAGAGAAAGGGTGACCATAGGAGAGCTAAGCAAGGCTGAAGTGGAATAGGGCCAGAGGGACAGCCCTGAGACGCCCGGCAGCCAGTGGGGCTGACACGCAGGAGGCAGAGAACTGTGGCCGTGAAGAGGCCGCGCCAGACCTGGAGCGGGCGGGCGCTGGACTGAGAGATGAGCCGTCGGAGGCGGCAAGACACAGGCGTTGATGTGGAGCAGGCAAAGAAAGGTGTGTTTGCTGTCTCTCTCCCTCTGGGGCAGCTTAAATGCACAGATGCCATCTGACCACATACCCAAGGCTGGTGACCGTGGCTCCTGTCTGCTTTTGCTGTGTACTAGATATTTCGGGGGAGCAACTCTCCAGAGCGAGGAGCAGGTTAGCCAGGGTGATGTGGAGAGGGAGGGGGTGCTGTTGCTTAGTCGCTCAGTCGTGTCTGACTCTTTTGTGGCCCCATGGACTGTAGCCCACCAGACTCCTCTGTCCATGGAACTTTCCAGGCAAGAATACTGGAGTGGGGTGCCATTCCCGTCTCCAGAGATTCTTCCCGACCCAGGGACTGAACTCGGGTCTCCTGTGTCTCCCGCACTGGCACGCAGATTCTTCACCACTGCGCCACCAGGGAAGCCCATGGGAGGTGTTGAGGGAAAAGCATTTTGTCCCTCCGTGTCCCCTAGACACTGAGTAGAGGGCCCCCCTCTGGTGGCAAGTCTCTCTCTGCGTCCCTGCAGGGCTTCAGTGGATTTGTGGCTGATAAAGGACCACGAGGCACACACAGCTTCAGCTGGGCAATGCTTGGACAGGGTTGCCAGGCAGGTTACTACTCACAGCACAAGTAGGACTCACAGAAGCTTGCAGACATGAAGAGCCAGCATCTGGAAGGGCAACTGGGAGGGAACTCCCAGCCAGGAGAATGGACCGAGCAGGGGCTTACAGATCTAGGGGACGCCGCTCAGCAGCATGGTGGGGAGTCCGGGCACACGAACTCCCAGGAGGCCCTAGCACTCAGGGCCCTGTTACTGTGAGGCCATATCCTCGCTACAGGAAATAGCTGTTGGTAATATTTCATGGGGTTTGTAAAGCAGGATATCTCTATGTGGCTAAACATTGTGTGTCTGGGCTATTTTTAATATTTTGGGGGCTGTGCCCACAGCATGTGGGATCTTAGTTCTCTGACCAGGGATCAAATCCACGCCCCCTGCCCTGGAAGCAAGGAGTCTTAACTCACGGGAAGCCCTTGGGCTATTTTTTAAAAAAGAACTGGGTACATACAACTTTATTTGGCACTGGTAGGCTTTTGAACTAGCAGGTCTCCGCCTGTAGTGAAGAAATAAATTAACCTATGGGCCAATATGCAGCAGCCTCTTTCATGTTTTACGTAACATTCCCTGAGCACCAGGAATCCAGCCATGCAGAGCTGAGAGCTAGTGTTCCCCCAAATAGACACTCTCCTCCCTCCACAAACACAGGCATTTCTCCCCACTGCTATGCCTGGACTCAGAGAGTTGATTCAGGATGTCACGCCCTCCCTGCTGCACGCCCCATGGAATTCCAGCCTTTCCTTCACCGCGAGCTCAACTCAAGACAGCACCCTGCCTCCCTGCTCACTCCCAGCTCTCTGGTTCTTTTTTCCATCACAGAGCACAGTTTAGCTGTGAAAGGCCCGTGTCCACTACTAGACTATGAAGCTCTTTGAAGGAAAGAGCCAGCTCTGGACTGAGTTGTGTCTCCCTGAAATTCACGTTGAAGACTTAACTCCTGATGTGAGTTATGTGGAGACAGGGTCTTTAGGGAGGGAATAAGGTTTAATGAGGTCAGAAGGGTGGGGCCCTAACCTATAGGGTTGGTGTCCTTATAAGTAGAGGAAGAGACACAGGGTTTGCCTTCTCTTGTGTACAAAGACGCAGTCATCGGAGGGTACAGTAAGACAGTGGTCATCTTCAAGCCAGGAAAGGAGTCCTCATTAGAAACCAACCTGTCGGCACCTTGATCTTAGGCTTCCAGCTTCCAGATCTGTGAGGAGATGAATGTCTGTCGTTTAAGCCAGCCAGCCTGTGACATTTTGTTATGGTAACCTGAGAAAACTTACCTTATCTCCTGAAAAATCTCTCTTGGCACCTGGAACAGTGTCTGGCATGTGGAAGCTGTGTTCAGTTGCCCGGTCGTGTCCAGCTCTTTGCAACCCTGTGTTTCATGAGGTTCTCACAGCAAGTATACTGACGTGGTTTGCTGTTCCCTCCTCTAGTGGGTCATGTTTTGTCAGAACTCTCACTAAGACCTGTCCATCTTGGGTGGCCCTACACGGCTTGGCTCACAGCTTCATTGAGTTATGCAAGCCCCTTTGCCATGACAAGGCAGTGATCTGTGAAGGAGCACATGGAAACCCCTTCACAAATGTTTGTTGAGCTGAACTGTAATTCCCAAATGAATGAGGCATGCATGGTACTGGTGGTGCCCTGGGTCTGGAATCTCTGACAAAGGCCAGCAGCCAACCCTACTTCTTGCACGCTGTCAGAGACAGACCAGCCTGCCAACCTCATCTACAACTTAAAAGTCCACAAAGATCAGAAACTAGAAAGTCTGATGCTAAGCCTCATTTAGTAGCAAAATCTGACCTTGAACAAAGGTGAAAATATTTAAGGATATCTCAATGGGTTTTTCTATACAACTGTGAATGACTTTGATTACTGAGCACTATCCTAACTCTGGCTAAATGCATGATAAAATCTATGGCTTAGGTATCTACTACATTTCTAAAGTGCAAAAACTTCAAATTTCAAAACATATCTGGTCCTAAGAGTTTCATATTAAGGACTGTGGACCTGTGCTCTCCAAAGGGGTTAATACCAAGCCCACTGCTGTCAACTTGAGGAGAACCATGGGAAGCGCTGCTTATCTGGTGTGCAAGTAAATTGCAATGGCTATTTGAACAGAATGAGAAATAAACCTAAACTGGAGGAACACGTGACTGGAATTAAAACGTTGGTTAATATGTATGTTACAGATGTCTGTGTTGTTTTTGAGCAGTTTATTCCATTGGCCTGTAAAGTGTGCTGAGCACAGTTTTTAAAGATGTAATGAAAAAGCACAATATTACCCAGGAAAATAGCAGCTGTGCAGTTTAAATTCCAATTGGCTTTTTATAAATTGTGCTTAAAAACTGGAGGAATCAATAAAAACACAATTATAAAAACACAATTATTTATTGTGACTATCAGTGTTGCTACTACAAATAATAAGAATAAAATTGATTTGCTGAATTTACAAAGTCAAGCATGTTTTTAGCAGAAAACCTCAATATCTTTAGTATCTTGCCACTATAGAGCTTACAATATAAGACTGACCCAGTTTCTTCCCTTGAGGAATTTATAGTCTGGTTGAAGGTCAAGACCTAGAGACAAGAAATAATTGTGAGCATTAAAGCAACATATAATCCAGTGCTGTGTTAAGTATAATCAAGTATGTGGAACAGATTCACTGCTAAGCCTTCTTAAACACTCCAGAATTCCAGCGTGGCTTGGGCTGAAGCGAGGCCCCCGGCTGGGAAAGCCTTGGAGAGAGTGTATTCAGCTGCATTTGGACAGCACTGTGCTGCCTCTGCTTACGTTTTATGTTTGAATGGAGGACCTTTCCGTGAGTCGGAGGAGGGTGGTACCGGTCAAGTCATGCTTCGGAGCCACACCACTGCTGCTCTGGATTTTTGGCAAAGGGAAAGGTGAACCATGGCTGGGGCAATCAAGAAGGCTTCCAGGAAAAGGTGGCCCTTGAGCTGGACTTGTAGGTTGTGTGGACTATAGACGGCCTCGAGGAGGAAGAGGATCTGTGGAGGGGAGTCCGCTGGGGGCAGGTCATAGTGAGACGTGGACTCGACTCAATCAGAGAATCTATCTTGGGGGCAGGAATTCAAAACTTTCGGAGGCCGACCAAAAAGTCTCAAGAAAAAGGAGAATCTGCTAAACCTCACCAGGTTCCAAGAGAAATTAGTCGCCTGTAGAACTGCAATACCTGCACACCCATCTTGGGCACACTTCGTGGCGCCTCACCTCCTTCTCCACTGGGGGTGCAGCCTCGGTGACTGACAGGGTTAACACTGCGTGACGGAATCCCTGGGACTGTTGACTCCAGAAAGAAGGAGGTGCTTTATTACATGATAGGCATGGGGTCTCAGCAGCTTTGAGAGCTGGGACCTGGGGGCTTGGCTGACTTCCAAGGCCAGTTGTGAGGTCAGAGCTGAGGGCGGCAGGGGCAGCCCAGCCTTGACTCTTACAGAATTAAATGAGATGCTGAAGGAAAGGGTCGGTGCGTAACAGATTTTAAGTGCCGTAGCTCAGTATCGGGAGCCATCCAGACCCAACTCGTAGCCTATCCTTCCAGTGAAGTGATGTAAGCGCTTCCCAGGAGCACTCGGTTCCTATTCCTAGTCAAAGGAGTTCTGTTCTGCAAGGACAGCCTGGCCTTCTTGAGAATCTAGCATCTTTGCCTCGCTGCTCAGTCGCTCAGTCGAGTCGGACTCTTTGCGATCCCATGAGCTGTAGCCTGTTCCTCTGTCCACGGCATTCTCCAGGCAAGAATACTGGAGTGGGTTGCCATTTCCTCCTGCAGGGGATCTTCCCGACCCAGGGATCGAACTTGCGTGTCTCCATCCCCTGCACTGGTAGGAGGATCCTTTACCCCGTGAGCCGCCTGGGAAGGCCAGAGTCTTTCTAATACTTCGTTAGTACTTAACAACCACCCATATGTGTTTTCTGCTTTACAAGCAAGTCATTGTACTTGTCTTCATTGTAGCCACAGCACTTGACAGGGATTTTTTTTTTTCTCTTTTGTAATTGAGGTTTAACATTCACTCAATAAAATGTATGAAGTGCATGGTGGGGGGAACATTTACACGTTGGCTCCTGTATAACCAGCAGATCAGGATATGTAATGTTTCCAGAATCCTGAAGGTTCTTGTGCCCCTTCATTCAAAGCATCCTCAGAAAACCACTATCCTGACTTCTATCCCCATCCATTAGTTTTGCCTGCTCTTGAACTTCACAGAAATGGAATTGTATAGAATGTAGTCCCCTAAATCTTCTGTATTTCTTTCACTCTGCATAATGGGTATGTGATTCTTCCATGTTCTGCACACATACCCACAGTTTGTTCTTCGTTCTTGTTTGGGCACTGTTTCATTGTCTGAATGTACTATAATTCATTTATCCATTCTCTTGTGGGCAAGGATTATTAAACAACGTTTACAAATGAAGAAAGTCAGGACCAGAGTGAATTAGTCCCTTAGGCTCCTTAAGTAGGGCAGCTGGGAGGGTCAGAATTAGAATTGGAATTTTCTAGTCCCAAATCCAGGGCTCTTTTTCTTTTTCTTATTTTTTTGAACCTTTTATTTTGTATTGGAGTATAGCTGATCAACAGTGTTGTGATAGTTTCAGGTGAACAGCAAAGGGACTCAGCCATACATGTACATGTGTCCATTCTCTGCCAACGCCCTCTCCGATTCAGGCCACATAACATTGAGCAGAGTTCCTTGTTATTATCCATTTTAAATAGAGCAGTGCATACATGAACATCCCAAACTCCCCAACTATCCCTTCCCCCCAGAAACCATAAGTTCCTTTTCTAAGTCTGTAAGTCTGTTTCTACTTTGTAAGTAAGATCATTTGTATCATTTCTTTGTATACTCCACATATCAGGGATAGCATACAAGATATTTCTCCTTCTCCGGCTGACTTACTTCACTCAGTATGACAGTCTCTAGGTCCATCCATGTTGCTGCAAACGACATTATTTCATTCCTTGTAATGGCTGAGAAATACTCCCTTGTGCACATGTAGCACATCTTTTTTATGCATTCCTCTGTCGATGGACATTTAGATTGCTTCCACGTCTTAGCTATTGTGAACAGTGCTACGATAAACATTGGGAAGCATGTATCCTTTCAGGTCACGTTTTTCTCTGGATATATGCAGGGCTCTTTCTAATGGACCACTTTGGAGCAGTGCTTTCTGGAACTTTTCTTTTTAGGTTGCAAAATTTTGGCTTAGTTCAATCAAAAGATAAAAGCAAACACTAAAAAACCCATTTTGTTGGGAAGTGGAAGAGGTACTCAGCATGAACATGGGGAGCTTTGAATAAATGCTTCATGGTCCTGATTCACACAGAAGAAGCTCTGGCATGATGGATTCAGTCTTTCAACTCTCTGTGTTTCTATAGCTACTGTGTGAGTGAGACAGGGGAAGTACCACTATTACCTGACAGGGTACGTTATTCATGAATGGCAGGTCCAGTGTGTGTGTATGTGTACCTAGCGTGTTGCTAATCGTGGTGAAATCCCAAAGCCCTGCTCTCTGTGTGCACGTGGCCACATACTTCTTCCTGCATCGCAAACCCAGGCACATTGCTCCACCCCTGGGAGGTTCTGGGCTTCCAGGACCTCTCTCCCAGGACCCAGCTGGGGCCACTCTAGCCCTGCAGTTAGGGCTGACTGTAGTCTTGCTCCAGTCCTTGGAAGCAGCCAGGGTTGGGGATCTGACTTGGGGAGAGAAACTGGATGAAGCTCAGAGGGATTTGTGGAGAACTAGTGGGTGGGGAGGAGAACTGGGTAAGGATTTAGAGCAATCATACAAAATAACAAACCACTTCTTTGTAAATCCTGCAAATCACATCCCAAGTCTGGGGCCAAGAACCAGAGAAATTTCTGTACAGCAAATAGGCTATGGAGTGAATGTGCTTTATGTAAAATGCGTACTAAATTCAGGGGTCTGCAATGTCAGGCAGAGAAGGCAATGGCACCCCACTCCAGTACTCTTGCCTGGAAAATCCCATGGAAAGAGGAGCCTGGTGGGCTACAGTCCGTGGGGTCACAAAGAGTCGGATACAACTGAGCAACTTCACTTTCACTTTTCACTTTCATGCACTGGAGAAGGAAATGGCAACCCACTTCAGTGTTCTTGCCTGGAGAATCCCAGGGATGGGGGAGCCTGGTAGGCTGCCGTCTATGGGGTCGTACAGAGTCAGACATGACTGATGCGACTTAGCAGCAGCAGCAGCAGCACTGTCAGGAAGAGGGGAAGCTTTGAGAAATTACATTTCTTGTAAGAGGTGCCACTCAAGTTACAATAGTGAAAAATACAAAAATCAAGTTTTCTCTCTGACAGTTGCCGTTTCTACTATCAGACCCTTCTTCTAATGACATCACCTTTCCTCCCAGCCCATCTCTAACAGGCTGGGTCCCTTCTCCACAACCTCCACCCCTTGGATATATCTCTTATGACTTTTTCTCCACGAGGACACATAGTTACCCACCTTCCCCTCATTCACAGCTAGTTTTGGCTCTCTTTTCTGACCCTGAACTCAAGTGATCTTCGACCTGTATACACAATGTCCTCTCCTCGCCGGAAAATGTTCTGGAAAACTAATCTCTGAAATGGCTAAACCAGTGTCTCCATGGACAAGCCTTAGGGCTTCGTGCCACCAGGAGTCCCTCATAGAGGACATTCGGGTGGCTTCCAGTCTTGTGTGACTTCAAATCATGCCACCGTGAATGAACTTATGAGCATATTAGCAAAGCAAATCCCTAAAGTGGAACCTCTGGGTTAAAGGGGATGTGCATGCTTGATGCTTTCTGATCATTATTGCTGAGCAGCCAGCGATATTCCCACCCACAGCACTGATTAACCTTAGAAGGGGAGGGGCTGACTGATGATTGGAGGGTATTACGAAAGAGGAGAATGAACTCGATCTTGTCATGTTTCTTCAACTTCTTTGTGTATGTGTCAAGCCTTACTTTAAATACCAGAATATTTGTTGACACATCTGAAATGATCAAAAGACAAAAGTAGACAAGTGGAAGGTGGTTAAAACATGGTCATTGTTGCAGCCGCACAGTGTGTCGTGAGGTCTGCAAAAGCACCCAGGCCAGCCCACACTGCACACCCTCTCCCGTGTGGGATAGAGTGCTTGACTGCACAGTCCGCGTGCTCAGCCTGCAGTGCATGAGCAGATGTGTTCGCTCATTCCTTACCTTTCATCCACAGCAGATGGCATCCTGTTCAGGAAAGTGTCTTTGCAAACACTAATCAATTTTATACATTGTAATCAGGATTTGGTGGCCCAATGGTGAGAGTTCACAGTGCTGCCTCGGTGTGCCATGGGACACTGATTAAGAACCACTGACCCCAAAGCGAAGCAGATCCCCCAGCGACGAGCAGGGAGTCTGTCAAGTTACCAGAAAAGGGTCACAGGGAACCTGACAGGCGAGTAACTCCCAGCACTGGGAATCTGGAAGCAAGATCTCGCCAGGTCCAGGCATCCATGGGAAACCACTGCAAATACTGGAACAAAGTACTGAGACCTGGGCTTAAGGATGGGGTCATAGATCAAGGCAAGACTGTGAGGGGAGATGCCAAGTCTCGTCCTTGGAAAACCAGGCTATGACTTGATAGGGAATCAGGTAAAGCCGAGGGCGCTAGGACAAAACAAGGATTTGGTTCCTACCACCAGACTGCGGCCAGGCTTGGTTGTAAGGAAGCACTCGCCTTGTTGGAACTGGGGTGCAGTTTGAGGGAGGATGAGCATTTGTGACTGAGTTGGACAGTTTACTGACTTTGGGCTTCAAACTGGTGGCAGCTCCAGGGCCAAGCTTACCTGCGGGTGGTACATGTGAGGAGTGGGGGGCAAGAGCTGGACAGAGACTTCATCAGCTGCTTGTGGCATAAGCTTTAAGACAAGCTTGAGCAGGAATGGCAAAATGCTTGAGCCAAAAGATGATTTTGTGTGTGAGAGAATCTTACAGCCTAATTTATGGAGTAACACACATTGAAGGAGAAAGTAGAACATAAACTTTCATCTAGAGCATAAAAACGAAACCCTAAATTATACACCTCCCCACGCGCCAAAGCTGTGCAGGCTGGGGATGCGAATGTTGTGGGAGGGGCCAGAGGGGCACGCAACAGGCCCTGGAGGGGAGGGCCTCCCACATGTGGACCTGCACAGGACCAGCTGGCAGGGTCATCATGGCTCTATGCGGGCTGTCACCCGGCCTGGGTGGGCTTCGGAGGAAGACTCACATGTCACCTTTTGGTCTCAGTGATAGCAAATGCCTGGCTCTGTAACCACTTGTGGAGTAAACGGTCAAGACAGGAAGGAAGACTGTCTCCAGCCCCCATATCTTTATCTTTATCTTATCTTCATGGGGTAGAACAGCTACTGGAAAAGGACGTGCTGAGATGTTGCCTTTCAAGGGTTGAGTTGTGTTCCTTTAAAAAAAAAAAAGATACAATGAAGTCCTACTCACCCCAGGACCGCTAAATGTAACTGTATTTGGAAATACAGTAGGTATTGCATGTGTAATTAGCTAACATGGGTCACACCAGAGTAGGTGGGCTTGTGATCCAATGTGACTGGTGACCTTATGAAAAGAGGAGAGGACACAGAGGGACATAGACACACACAGGGAGAAGGCCATGTGGCAACAAGGGCAGAGACTGGAGCGACCCACCTGCAAGCCCAGGACCGCAGGTATTTCCTGCAAACCACCGGAGGGTGGAGGAGGCGGGACGGTTCTCCCCTGCAGGCCTCAGACGAGGTGCGGCCCTGCCAACACCCTGACTGGGGTTTCTAGCCTCCAAGACTGTGAGGCAGTACATTTCCATGGCTTTAAGCCATTCAGTTTGTAGTTCTTTGTCATGTCAGCCATCCCTAGGGAACTAACACATCACTCAAACTTCCTCTTCAGGCTGGAAAGAACCAGGCTTAAGTGAGGCTCCCCCTAAGAAGAAGAGAATAAAATAGCTTACTTAGAATTCTCACAAGGGGAGAGAGATAATAAACAAATAAATAAGGAAAAAAGATTATGCTAGACTGTAGTAACGGCATAGAGAACAATAAATGGTGGCAGGATATGAAATGACAAGGTGATGTGTAAGTTTAAATGAAGTAGACAGGACGATCTCACAGGAAAAGCCCTGAGGGGTGAGGGGGTGAAAACCGTGGAGGCAGAAAAGGCACCCAAGAGAGGCAGGCTGGGAGGTGTGCCGGGGACAGCAAGCAAGGCACAGGGAGGGATCCTGACCCAGGGATCGAACTGCCATCGCTGATGTCCCCTGCACTGGCAGGCGGGTTCTTTACCACTGCACCACCTGGGAAGCCCAAGGAAACCTCTAGCTCTCTCCTTTCTACCCGTTTAATAGGATCTGTTTACAGAGCAGAGACAAGTTGTGCTCTGACAAGGACACTTCAAACTTTGAGTCAGGGAGGGAGGGAGCAGAGGCGTGGCCATTGCAAGGATCCTGCTGGTACCCTGAGTGAGATGGGAAGTCCTCAGAGGTTGTGCGTGGGCAGATCTAGGGGACAGAAGGAGAGATTTTGGCATTAGGAAACATGCAGAGGCCAGAGGAGAAGGAAGGGGCTCAGGACCTCCAAAAGAATGGCAGTATCAACTGAGCAAGAGCGGAAGGCAACGCATGACTCAGAATCAAAGGGATTAGAATGCAAACATTCCCCTCTGATGACTTGCTCATGACTTCCTTTAGAGGTGTTCATATTTTAACAATAGGTGCCTGGAAACACAAATCACCACTGGAAAAGGATGAATCATTTTCCCAGGACACACCACGGGCCAAAATACCTCTTAATAAGCTCAGAGGAGGTAGGAAAGGGGTGTTTTCTGCAAGGCTGGAGAGTTTACCCGCAGCTCATTTGAATGACGTGAAGTTTGAATATGCAAGGCGCTTTCTGCAGTCGACAAGAGTGCAACTTGTCTGTGCTTTGTAAATATTTCGTGTTAAACTGGTACAACTGGAGATAGCTAGAGGCTTCCTTGGGCTTCCCAGGTGGCGCAATGGTAGAGAACCTGCCTGCCAATGCAGGAGACATAAGACAGATGCAGGTTCGATCCCCGGGTTGGGAAGATCCCCTGGAGAAGGGAATGGCCACCCACTCCTGTATTCTTGCCTGGAGAATCCCATGGACAGGGAGCCTGGTGGGCTACAGTCCACAGGGTTGTGAACAGTCGGACTTGACTGAAACGCATGAGAATGTGCACTCATGCAGAGGCTTCCTTAGCATCCAATGGAAGCCTCTGGACTTGTCTCTGTGGGTCCTTTGAGCCACTGGTTCCCCCAAGCCACAGAGGGCAGCTTGGCAGTCACAGGATAGGGACCCTCACCTGGGTGCCTGCTCTGTGTGCCCATCCGGACAAAAAGGCTTCAACCCCCAGGTGGCGGCTCAAAGCAACTATTTACTGAGCATCTACTATGTAAGGGATACTCTGCTGAAGTCTGAGAGTTCAACAGTGGACAAGATGAACACAGTTTCTGCTTTTAAGAAGCTTTTATTGGTTGGGAGGAAGGGATAGACAGGAAGCAGTAAGAATATGAATATGGCAATTTCAGAGTATGAATTGATAAAAAGAAAGAGGAGGGTGTGACTGTAGGCCAGGTGATGAGAGAGGCCTTTCTGACTTGGTGCTATTTGAGGTTCTAAAAATGAGAAGCAATACTATTTAAAATAGACAGCCAACAAGGACCTACTGTACAGCACAGGGAAGTCTGCTCAACATTCTGTAATAACCTAAAATGGGAAAAGAGTTAGAAAAAGGATGCATGTGTATGTATAAGTGAATCACTTAGCTGCCTTTCTGAAACTAACACAGCATTGTTAATCAACTATACGCCAATATAAAATTTAAAAATTTAATGCATTTATTTTAATTTTGGCTGTTCTGGGCCTTTGTTGCACTGCATGGGTTTTCTCTAGCTGTGGCCTGGGGGGGCTCGGTAGTTGCTGCTTACAGGCCCAGCTGCCTTGTGGCATGTGGGATTTAGTTTTCCAACCAGGGATTGAGCCTGTGTTCCCCACACTGGAAGGCAATGTTCCTAACCACTGGACCACCAGGGAAGTCCCTAAAACAAAACATTTAAAAAAATGAAAATTAGAAAAAAAAAACAAAAAACAGATTTCCTATGCTACTGTAACAGTTGGCCCAGTATATCCTAGTCTTATGAGTTATATAGTTCTATAATGTGATGAAAGAGTGTTAAAATCAATGGAATATGAATGCAAAAAAATGAGAACACCATTGATGATTGTGGGGCCAACACCAGGATGTGGCGAATGAGGGACTAATTTTGGGTGTAAAGCTTCAGTCAGTCAGTTCAGTTGCTCAGTCGTATCTGACTGTTTGCGACCCCATGAATCACAGCACGCCAGGCCTCCCTGTCCATCATCAACTCCTGGAGTTTACCCAAAATCATGTCCGTTGAGCTGGTGATGCCATCCAGCCATCCCATTCTCTGTCGTCCCCTTCTCCTCCCGTCCCCAATCCCTCCCAGTATCAGGGTCTTTTCCAATGAGTCAACTCTTCACATCTGGTGGCCAAAGTATTGGAATTTCAGCCTCAGCATCAGTCCTTCCAGTGAACATTCAGGACTGATCTCTTAGGATAGACTGGTTGGATCTCTTGGCAGTCCAAGGGACTCTTAAGAGTCTTCTCCAACATTACAGTTCAAAAGCATCAATTCTTTGGCACTCAGCTTTCTTCACAGTCCAACTCTCACATCCATACATGACCAATGGAAAAACCATAGCCTTGACTAGAAGGACCTTTGTTAGCAAAGTAATGTCTCTGCTTTTGAATGTGCTATCTAGGTTGGTCATAACTTTCCTTCCAAAGAGTAAGTGTCTTTTAATTTCATGGCTGCAATCACCATCTGCAGTGATTTTGGAGCCCCCAAAAATAAAGTCTGACACTGTTTCCACTATTTCCCCATCTATTTGCCATGAAGTGATGGGACCAGATGTCATGATCTTAGTTTTCTGAATGTTGAGCTTTAAGCCAACTTTTTCGCTCTCCTCTTTCACTTTCTTCAAGAGGCTTTTAGTTCCTCTTCACTTTCTGCCATAAGGGTGGTGTCATCTGCATATCTGAGGTGATTGATATTTCTCCCGGCAATCTTGATTCCAGCTTGTGCTTCTTCCAGCTCAGCGTTTCTCATGATGTACTCTGCATAGAAGTTAAATAAGCAGGGTGACAATATACAGCCTTGACGTACTCCTTTTCCTATTTGGAACCAGTCTGTTGTTCCATGTCTAGTTCTAACTGTTGCTTCCTGACCTGCATACAGATTTCTCAAGCTTAAGTGGTATTAAAAAACTCAGCAATCATGATGTTATCTGTAAAATTAAAAATTCATGTTAAAAATTCACGAGGAAGGAAATGTTAAATTTTGAAATAAAGATCTGACAGTGCTGGGCTGGACCAGATTAGAGCCTGAGGCCAAAGGAAAAATGAATGTCCCTTTTTACATGTTTTAATGTATTTCTTTAATAGTTAATTTTTTCCAGAGGTAGATTTTGAAATTATTAATGATTGAGTTTACTTCATTAAAGCCAGATTAAGAAAAACAGTAAATTATCTTTGGGGGATTGTTATAATAAAGGGTTGCCATGAAGATCCCCTGGAGGAGGACATGGCAACCCACTCCAGTATTCTTGCCTGGAGAATCCCGGTGGACAGAGACATGGGTTACAGTCCATAGGGTCGCAAAGAGTCGGACACGACTGAGTGACGAAGCACAACACAGCTCAGCACATAGGAAAGGGTTAAGTCAGCAGGCTTGGGATGTTTAAACCCTATACATTCCAAAAAAGGACTGTCCTTGATGAGCTCCTGGGAAATAACCTGTGACAACTCATATGTACATTAGTTGCTAATTAATTACCCGAGACTTGGTTATTGATTAAGATGTGAATAGCAAAAGGACTTGCAGGCTGTGTATGGGATATGGCCTTTTCTGATATGCCAACTGACCATCCTGTGATGTAAATTCTTGACAGCAAATTATCTAGCTACCCCTGGAATTAAAAGGCAAAATAAGTACATATTCAGAGTCTCTACTAAGTCTCTAACCAAAGCCTTTTGGCCTTCAGAACAAAGAATCATGGGATCTGGTCAAGCAGATTTTTGCCTAATAGGTATGATAGAGTTTAGCAAAGAATTAAAAGCTCTAAATATTAAACTGTCTTTAAATTTTATGTATGTCAAAAATTTAGACAGTGAGCATTTTATATTTTAAATAATACTTATATTTACTTGGAATATTAATTCATCATACATAGGATATATACATAGAAAGAATATTAAAGTGAAAAAAGTATATTAAAGATATTGTCAATCCCAGGTAACAAAATGAATAGAAACATAGACAGGGTATCCATATAGTGGAGGAAGGCTTCACAGAGAAGGTGGGACATGTGATGAGACCAAAAATGGAGGTTTAGTAGCTCTGCTTTTGAAGCACCTGGGAGTGAAATGACCATTCAACTGGAGATCCTGGAATCAGCCTTTTTGAAGTGATTCCTATATGATTCTAGTGTATAGCCAAGCCCAAGAATCATGGAGGTAGAGGATGGGTAGAATTTGGAAATTCTAGCATATTCCAGGCAGTTTTTATGAATTCACAGGTTTATGTAATGAATACAAGCCCTGAGATCTATCCTCAGCTCAACCTCAGGCTCTGATTCCCTCTCAATCTCAGAACACAAGACATTCTCCCCTCATGGCAAGATCTCAGTTTGATGGTTCAATTTTATTAATGGGTGAGTGGGGGTGAAGGGTATGCTTTGTGAGCAAGGCAGGTGTGTAAAGATTGTGAGTGACATTCTCTGCTATGAAAGTGGGTCTTGTGAACCCCTATCCACTTTCCAGTTCTTCCCAACAAAGTCTCGGTCAAGAGCAGCCCAGTCACCAGCCAGCAGTGTGACTCTGAGCGGCTCTGTCTCCTCTAGGAGCTTCACTTTTTCTTTTGTAAAATCAGAAGGCTGGAGATTGATCTCTTTAAGGCTCTTCCCATTATGACTTTGGAAGATCAGAAAATTGAGGAATGTTGAAAGTGAGAGAAAAGGCAAAAATAAAACTAGCTGGGGAAAGTGTCCAGAAGAGGGAGCCAAGATGCTAGGGAGAAACTGTACTGTGTCCCTGGAAAAGCATCCTGCAGCTGCTTACCTGAGAGCAAGTGACCTGACAGGAACAGCGGTTGGAGGACTGGGGGCTCAGGGTTATTTAGGGGGTGTACAGACTGCGGGCTTGCGGGAGTTACTTTGTGTTTCCTCCCGTCCACGCCACCTCACTTCTCTCCTCTTTTTTCTCCATCCAAGCCCCAAGAGATTGGTCACTCCATCCTAGGGGTGGTCGGGGGTGGTTGTCATTATAGTTATTTACTCAAAAGCTCTTGAGTCTTGCAATAGCTTCTGTGAGCAGAGGTGTTGGAGGTTCCGGGGAAGTGTAAATTCCACTCTTTTCTCTCCCGCTTCTCCTCTAGAAAAAACCCAACCATTTTGCAGCAGGCAGAAAGTCCAGTAGGTTAAAATTTTAGGGTTAAAATCAAGCTTCAAATGAAAACCTCCTAAAGGAAACACAGGACTTACGGTGTAACCGAGCTGTAAAGCCCTGCTGTCCAATCTTCCCGGGAGCAAGTTTTGAGCCAGAGGTTTTCTTTGCTTGGGGTTATCAGTACAGAATACATGGCAACAGCCCTGAATACCTATGTCATGAGCCAGATGTATGGGGGGCAGTCACCGGGCACAACCACTGACTCCCGGGGTGGTGCAACCCGCCCCCCACCCAGTGGCAGAATCTCCAGCATCCTTGGCCGTGATCATCAAGCCTCTGCTTGAATTCCCCCGGGGACAGCAAGCTCATTTTCCCACGAGATGCCTCTCTTAGTTTTCATTAGAAGTTGTATTTGTTCTTGATGGCCGTGTGATCTGCCACCCCGAGACTTTCTCCCCGTGGTCTGACCTCTATCAAGCAGACCCAGCCTAACCCTCTTTAACATGATGGATGTTCAAGTGTTTGAAAATGGTTATGACGGCTGCATCTTTCATCCGGCCTTAGTGTCCAGAGTCTTCCCATGCCCAAATCAAGACTCCCCAGTGGTCTTCCACCATCCTCACATGTCATGATTTCCACCCTCATCCCCACCCCCCAGCACCCCATGGAGGAGGGCCACTGGGAAACCCAGGCTGGGGTCAGTGTCTCCGTCCATCTCTCCCTGTCAAATAGAGACAGAAAAGTCCCGGCTTAAACCTGCCCAGGCTAGGTACTAACTCAGAACAGGCGAAAAATGTTTGTTCGGCCCCAAGAGGGACTCAGAGATGACCACTGAATAAACTGCAAAGATTAAAGTGTTCCACAGCATCAGGTTCTTAACACCATTTTAATCCTGATCTGCTAATAAAGACCTAATTTGGGAGGTCGTGGAAGAAACCACCCTTCTTTCTGTGGGTTTCAGATTTTCTTGGTCTGAAACTCTAAAGAAATTTTGAAAAACCATGTATGTTTTCCCATGTTTTTAGGTTAATAACTAATATTTTAAGAAGTTTAAGTAGTTGGAAAAGATGTAATTTCTGGCACATTTTAGATACTGTCAGCTTAAAATAAAACTGTTTATCATTCTTTTAAGTGAACCCAATGGACTCTAATTGCCATAGCAATTTGATACTTTCCCTTGCCCATTTAAAAACCACAGAAGTTCTTGAAATCATTTGTTTTTTTCCTTTGAATCTGAATTTATTCCAGTTTCCCTACAAGATTTCATCCTACATTTTTAATGCTAGAAACTCCTTTAATAACCACCAATGATACTTATCTGTAATAAAAATATGTATATAAATTAATATATTAAAAAATTTTGCAGTGGTCAAGTATTAAAACTATTCTGAAGTGAATGATCACAAATCATATTATTACACAATTTCAAAAATCTGAATTTTTGTTATAGATATAAATGCTTTATATTTGCTTATGTAAATAAATAGATGGGAAAGAAAGTTTTGTTAGAACAGTGGCCCTCAATTCTTTGAATTCCTTCTGAGTTGCCAAAAATCACATGGTGATCCATCAAAAGATTATTGTTAATAGCCTGTCAGGTGACAATGGCTTAGCTCCTCCTTCAGTTTTGTTGATAACAGAATTGGAAACCACCCGACCTGCCCAGACCGTGTGGCCCCTTCATCAGAGTCAGGCATTCTCAACACCAAAGCTTCCAAGTATCCATTTGTTTGGTGTCCTGGAGGCTCTTGCTTTCCAAGGAAAGGGCCACCCCATCATTCAGGAGGACTGAGAAATGTGCTTTCTTCTGCAAAGTGAAAGAAGAAGTGAGAAGGGCCATCTCAGAATGAGCCCTCGAACTGCAGGCTTGTTTTGTCAAAGTCATGTTTAGAGTTACCAGTTAATTTGGACATTTAGGATCTGGAAATTGATTTTCTTAAGACAAACTATGGACTAACGGCTCCTTGAAAAGTCCTGTAGTAATCAGGGCACCACAGACTATAGTTTGAAGATGCTGCCTTAGTAAGGAGGAATATTTGGAAACCAACCTACCAAGAAGGGGAGGAGAGAAATTGGTAGGATGAGGTTTGTGCCAGTGGGACAATCACCGCAGGATACTTTTTGTATGTGATTGTCTTAGCCACCTCTTGCTGCGTAACAAATTATCCCCAAACTTAGTGGCTTCAAACCATACACATTTATTATCTCACCGTTTAATTTAAACACAGCTTTTCTGGATCCTCAGCTTCTGGGTGTCCCACGTGTCTGCCATCAAAGTGTCAGCTGGGGTTGTGGTCTTCAAGTCAAGTCTGAAGCCTTGGCTAGTGCAGAATCTGCTTCCAAGCTCACTCACTCAGCATTGGGAGAATTCGGTTTTCGAGTGCTGTTGGTCTGAGGCTACCCTCAGTTTCTTGTCACATGAATCACTCCATAGGGCAGCTCACAATAGGTTAGCTTGCTTCATGGGAGCAAACATATGAGAAATGCCAGAGAAAATTCCAGCAAGACAAAGTCACGGTCTTATAACCTGATCATGGAAGTGATACCCCATCACCTTTGCTAGACTCAAATCACTAGGTCCAGCACAATTCACCTACTATTTCTTGAGGTCTATTTTGAGCAAGGCAATGGGTCTGTGTTGTTCCTGCCTTAGAGCCTAGTGTTGAGAAGCCAGTGATATTAGTGGGCTTCCCAGGTGGCACTAGTGGTAAAGAACCCACCTGCCAATGTAGGAGATGTAAGAGACACAGGTCACATCGCTGGGTTGGGAAGATCCCCTGGAGAAGGGCATGGCAAAATTCCAGTATTTTTTGCCTGGAGAATCCCATAGACAGAGGAGCCTGGCAGGCTACAGTCTATAGGGTCACAAAGAGTTGGACACGACTGAAGTGACTTAGCACATACACACAGGGATATTAGTACACACACACTACAGGGTGCAGTGCAGATGAATGCTTTGGAAGTTCAAAGTTCTTCCTCATTTGCATGTGATGGAAAGCACCATCTGTCAGGAAGGAGAGCAAGTCACTTACAATGAGTGTCTTCTCTTTACTTTGAGAAACCATGGAGCAAAGAGCAGTGCTTCTTAAAAGTATGAGCCCTATACCATCTAGGGTACTTAATAAACATGCACACACATGGACCAACCAGATTAGTATCCCCCGGCATCCCCTTCATCCTGGTTTCCACTAAGGTTCAGGAACTGCTGGCAGGTGCTTAGGCTCTAGAGTGTGATAGAGTTTGAGTTCAGTACTGGCTTTCTGACCTAGAACATCTCCCCAACACCCTCAGCTTCACTTTGCTCACCTGTGAAACAGAGTTAATATCTGAATCTCCTCTAAAATTTGCTTTGAGGCTCAGACAAGATCGCAGAAGTAAAGCACTTGGCAAATGCTTTTTCCTGGTACAAAGTAAGTTTTCAAATGTTTTTATTATTATTCCAAGGAGGGAAAGCCTATATCTGATTGTGGGATTCAGTTCAGATCAGTTCAGTCGCTCAGTTGTGTTCGACTCTTTGCGACCCCCATGAATCGCAGCACACCAGGCCTCCCTGTCCATCACCAACTCCTGGAGTTCACCCAAACTCATGTCCATCGAGTCGGTGATGCCATCTAGCCATCTCATCCTCTGTCGTCCCCTTCTCCTCCTGCCCCCAATCCCTCACAACATCAGGGTCTTTTCCAATGAGTCAGCTCTTTGCATGAGGTGGCCAAAGTATTGGAGTTTCAGCTTTAGCATCAGTCCTTCCAAAGAACACCCAGGACTGATCTCCTTTAGAATGGACTGGTTGGATCTCCTTGCAGTCCAAGGGAATCTCAAGAGTCTTCTCTAACACCACAGTTCAAAAGCATCAATTCTTCATTAGACATCCACAAAGTTCTGGCCAAGAGTAGGAGCCTCCTCAGGAACGTGATTCAGCTCAGTCTGCATGAATTCAGCTTTTAATTCATGCCAGGTATGATGGAACCCAGAAAGTTGGACCTGGGTTGGGGGTGGGGACAAAGGATGGTCACGTGAGTCTCAGGTTGGTCCGAGGGCTTAGAGGGACTGCTAGCATTGCCTACCCGGCAGGTGGAGAAGTGGGTCTAGAGGTTAGAGCTGGATTTGAGAGTTAATGGCAACCCACTCCAGTGCTCTTGCCTGGAAAATCCCATGGGCAGAGGGGCCTGGTAGGCTGCAGTCCATGGGGTTGCTAAGAGTCGGACACAAATGAGCGACTTCACTTTCACGCATTGGAGAAGGAAATGGCAACCCACGCCAGTGTTCTTGCCTGGAGAATCCCAGGGACGGGGGAGCCTGGTGGGCTGCCGTCTATGGGGTTGCACAGAGTCGGACACGACTGAAGCGACTTAGCAGCAGCAGCAGCATTGCGGTAAGAGGAGAGATAGGGGGCGTGGCTGAGAAGAAAGCTGAGATCTGGGAAATGGGCCACAGTTTTATTCAGGAAGAGAAAGAAGAAGGTGTGGTTAGCAAAGCCAGGAAAACAGAGGAGAAGAATGATAGAGGCCAAGGGGGGACACAACATAGGGAGAGTCAGTTCCCACCCCAAGCTTCAGACAGAGATGGCAGTTTCAATAGGATGGGGTTGAGAGGGAACCGCTTAGGAAGGAATGAGAGCAGAGACTCTTAACCTTGACTGTCATTAGAACCACCTGAAAATGCTTAAAAATCTCTTTGCTCAGACAGCACCCCAGACAAGTCAAATCAGAATTTCTGAGAGTGGGAGCCAGGTATTTGTCTTTGTAAAAGTGATTCCAATGTGCAGAAAGTGTTGAGAACCAGTGAATTACAGAGGGACTAGACATGGGTAAGGGAAGTCCACAGAAGTTACTGTTTCAACAAGTGTAGTAGAAAAGAACAGCGGGGAAAGTCAAGAGCCAGTTGAGAGGGCTGATGGCTCGGATGGTAAAGAATCTGCCCGCAGTGTGGGAGACCTGGGCTTGATTCCTAGGTGGGGAAGATTCCCTGGAGAAGGCAATGGCTACCCACTCCATTATTCTTGCCTTGAGAATCCCATGGACAGAGAAGCCTGATGGACTACACTCCATGGATCACTAAGAATCAGGCACAACTGAGCACCTCTCATACATACTTCCCTGCTGTTGGAATGGTGGGACCACTGACTGAGCACAGGAGTGGAGAAGGCAAGGGGATCTGGAGTAGAGGTAGGCTGAGTCTTAGCAAGGAGGCTTTCTCACCTGAGAGGGAAGGACTCGGGTGAGATGTGAAGACACAGGTGTTGAGCCCCACTCCCAGCCTTTCTGATTGGTCCTCAATGAGGCCCCATATTTTGTATATCTAAAAATTTCCAGGTGATGCTAATGGCCCTGGGGGCCACACTTCAAGAACTACCGGAATACAGGGAAGGACACTCTGCAGACAGGTTTTTGAGGGAGAGAGACAGGACAGGAGCTCCCTTTCAGATTCAAGAAGAGTCATCCAAGCTTAGGTCATTGGCATTGGTCAACCCTGGAAGTACAATTCTTTAGAATTAGGGAGGAACTTCAGATACTGGGGTCCCACCCTTTGCCAAATGGAGTTCCTCACGGTGGAACTGTTAAAGCTCCCCGGGTGATTCTCATTGAGGAGGCATGGTTGAGAAGGGCAGCAGGTGGACTAAATAGGGATCCTGCTTTCCAAGCAGAGAAGGTCTTAAATGGGATGGGTCTAAGAATCTCCCGCCAGGCAGTGGGGATCCGGAAGAGCCGCACATGGATGCTCTGGCTCAGAACTGCTTTCAGAAGTCATCCCTCATTCAGGTACAAAAGCCAACCCAGAAGACCGCGTCTCCTCCTACAGCCCTTGCTCTCCCTTTACAGACTCCTGCCAAGTCTTTTCCTTTTTGGCTGAGATTTCTACTTTTCTTTGGAAGCCAAAGAGAGCACAAAGCTGCTAGGTGTCACTGGCAGACGCGACCAAAGTAAATGAGACAGAGAACGGCAGAGGGGCTGGGAGTGTGCGTGAGAGGGAGGGAGGGGGGAAATGTGAGGTTTCCCAGAGAGGCAAACAGTTCTCCGGTGGGGCGGCCGGGAGCCTAGTTGGAAGCTGTGGGTGAAATCTGCAAAAGTGAAGAGTTTCGACTCCCACGTTGCTTGCGCTCAGATTTCAGCGCGGGGCGCTATTTGGTGCAGACAATCTCGAGTACCTCCAAATCGTCTTTAACAGGCTACCCATAACTGAATTTTAATAATGGGAATGTTAACGCCCAGGGAAAACCCACAGGAAAAATGTATGAAGCCTTTCGGCCGCAGGCATCTCTCCTTTTTATTCCTCTTTTCCTTTCTCTGGTTCTTCCTCTTCTTTGTTTTGCTTTCCTGGTCTCCTCTGGGTGCGCGCTCAGCCTCCCGGGGCGCAGTCCACGCGGGGGGCGCGCGCGGCAGGTGCAGGGCTCGCACCTGCCCCGCGCGCGCCCGGCGGCCGGCAGGGGGCGGTCGGCGATCGCTCCGCGCGCGGCCCCGCCCCGGCCCCGGGGACCCCGCGGCGGCGGGCCCGGCCCCCGTAGGGCGCATAGGAGGCAGAAACTCGGGCAGAAGATGGCGCCGGACGGGCCGGCCGAGGACTGAGAGCCGCCGGGACCTGCCGCCCGCCCGGGGCACCGCGTCCGGGCTCGGCCCGGCCGGCGCGGTCATGTCGGTCAGCGAGCTCTACAGCCAGGTGAGCGCGGGCCGCGCCGAGCCCGGCGCGCGGGGGAGGGGGCTCGGTACCCCGCGGCTCCGCCGGGGCGTCGGGGCGCCGGCGACTCCTCGGAGCCTCCCAGCTCCGCGCCGCCTCCGAGCCCCTGACTTCAGGTGGCGGAGAAAGTTTGGCTGTTCCGGGAGCGCCCCGGCCAGGACCGTACCCCGGCTCCCCGACGCCCGGCCGTAGGTGTCCTCGCCGCGGCGCAGTCCGGCCGAAGCCCCCGGCACCGTCCGGCTCGGAGCCCGGGCCGCGGGGACCGCCCTCCCACCCCGCCGCCCCGGTGGTCCCCTGCTCGGGGACCCCCACCTCGGTGTCTGCAGCGCGATCTTCCGAGGGCGACCCTCTCACGTGCCAAAGAGGGGGAAACTTGAATTCGGGGGGTGACCCTCTCGCATGCCAAAGAATCTGAATTCGGGGGGAGTGTTCCTCCATTTGCGGGGTGGGGAGAAAAGGTGGGGGCTCGGGCGCGGCGGCAAGGGGGTGGGGAAGCCGCGGATCTGAGGATGCTCGGGGGACCTCGGGAGGGCGCGGGGAGCGCTGTCTTACTCCGTCGCGGGGTGGGTATTTTGAGGTGGTCCCTCCTGGCGGGCCCCGAGTGGGCTTCAGTCCCTGCGGGAGGGGGTGGGAGTACTGCTGACCCCGGGGTGGAGTGTGGGATTTCCAGGGTGTCCTCAAGGTCAGAATGGACGTGCGGGACTCGGTCCTCGGAGTCGGGAGAACAGGTGCGGCGAGCCGGAGACGGCCCGGCTTCCGCAGCAGTTGCCGCGATTGAAGTTGGAGACGGGACGCCGCTTCCCCCAGCGCCCGCCGCCGCCGGGGCCCCTCGGGTTTGCGCTTGGTGCCGGCGCGGGGTCAGTGAGGGGATAAGGGGCCTTTTGTACGTTCGCACCCCATCCCCCCTTAAAAAAAAAAAACTTTTTTTTTTTTTTTTGAGTTCTGGATGTCCCGGACACGTCGTCTGCCGGTTTGTCTTCACTGGGGCCGGGACACGTTTGCGGTGCCTGGTGCCCACCTGTCCACGTGTGCAGAGGGGTGCCTGGCGCGCGCGCGGGGGTGTGATCCCCAGGACGCGCGCCTGGGCCAACCGGTCTGGGCGGGGAGGGACAGGTACTTCCGCATCCTCACCTGGAGACTTCTCGCGGTTGCCCCGCACCTGGGCGAGCCCTTCAGCCCCGTGGCCTGGCCGCCCCCTTTCCGTTTGAGGACGTTTCTAATTCCTCTCCCTCTTGGGTGTGGGGGAACAGGGCCGAACCCGGATGGCACGAGGTTGGCAGTGGAGTCTGTAACAGGGCTGGCGGCGGGGTCGCCCTCACCCGGTGCGCCTCCGCCAGCCCCAGGGTGCCGGCTGCGATCGCAGATGAAAGAAAGGGGGTGAGGCTGGAGCCGGGCGTGCATTCTCTGGCGTTTCTGGTTTTGGAAGAGCGCCCCATCCTGTTGACCATCGGGAGTCTTGGGAGGAGCCCTCTAAGCTTCCTCTTTCAGTCCTTCCCTTGAAGCGGGTTATCTGGTACCTCAACGAGGGGCTGGAAGCCAGTGAGGAAGGGAAAAATCTGGAGTGTAAAGCGCTGAACCTTACGAAAGTGCACGAAAATACCGCTTGTACTTCCAAGTAAAATGAGTGACTCAACCGAATATACCTGCCACGTATCCTATAGTACTTTATCAAACGATAACCAATTGCCCTATTACACGAAGCTAATGGACAATTGAATAAACCCTTAATTTTTGGAGCCCTGATCATGAAAAACAAGAACATTGGGTTGCTTTTGATTTTTAGTTAGAGATGAGCATATTGCATGTTAATTATTAGGAATGATGAGTTAGTAAGAGTCTGAGCTAAAATTCCAGTGTACTCTCTCCTGACTTATAGATAATAAAGGACAAAAACGGTTCTTGAAGAAAAGGTCTTGGGAGGGCGCTCAAGGTGCTTAAAAAAAAGTATCTTCCTTGGTATGAGGGTTTGGCATTCTTAGTCCAAAAGCAGTCTTTGCATATCTCCCTAAGGCCCGGGGACTGTACCTCACTGTTAATGGGTTTCTTGTTCTTAATCATGTTTTAGGTTTATGAATCTCAGACTGAGATTTTTCTGTGGCCCACGCAGTAGCTTCCAACCAGATTGCCTCTTGAGCAGCCGTTGCTTTTGCTGGCAGAGTTGAACACACTTATGTTTTACTACGAGGAGCAGTTGTGCTGTTTCCCCACCATGACCGTCCCACTCGCTCGGCTGGAGTCTCAGTATGCAAATGAATCATAATTTACACAGAGAAACCGTGCCTGTGACTTAGATTCACTTTGTTTCTTGGGGAAGATGATTTGTTTATTTAGTGTATTATCAAAGTAGCCAATGTTCCCTTTTTTATTTTTAACTTGCTAGTGGGCTTTTCTAATGTGAGGAACACTGGGTCCAGGCACGCACTTTAATATATTATGCATGATGGAAATAATGATCTATTATGCCAACAGCATTTATGTGTGGGATGGAAATTTTAGAGCCCTTTATTGATTATACCTGTTGCTTTAGTGACATGGTATAAGATGTTATTGGACTGTGAGACGCTTATTTAAGTGTATAAATTAGCCTGTAAGTACTGTAAATAATTTCAGGTAAGAACCTGGTAGATTGGTCTACTCCCAGTTACCCAAGAAAAGACTTTCTTCTCTTCCTTCCACATTGCTGTTTTGTTGCTCTTCTCCTTGTCTATCTGTTCTCTGCAACTGGAGGCTTACATGATATGTGGCATTTTTTTTTGTGGTGAGGGGAGAGATGACTTAGTTATCGGTAGAGGGCATTTCCCATGACAAAGGCACTCTTGTTTTCAGAAGACCCAACACCTCACCTTTAAGAAATTGCTTTCTTTGTACTGAGGTTTTCCTCAAAGGGAAAAGAGAGTGAGAGTCCATGTCTGACGCTTCGAGGGTGATGTCAAGGTGAGTCAGCCCCAGCCGGCCGCCCGTACAGAAAGGTGGAGCTAATGATGGGCTCTCGTCACAAGTGGCACATATGTGGCAAGTGTTAGTTCTTTGTTTCCAACCCACAGGAAAAGACAGTCTTTTATAAAACAAATTAGCCCAGGTCCCAGGAAGATGTCCAAACATGCCTAAGCATAGTAAACATGATTTGATTATGATAGTTGCAGAAAATAGTCTGGTTTTTAAAGTATGAAATACATAACTTCTCTTTCAGGCTGATTAATGCAACCCTTCTCTATACGAGGGTTATTCTGGATGAAAAATTTACACACTGCTCTCTCAAATCATGAGGTCTTCAGTGTGCTACTTTGGTGCTAGCCAGCAGTGAGGGTGAAGTCTCTCGGTCGTGTCCTACTGTTTGTGATCCCATGGACTATACAGTCCATGGGCTTCTCCAGGCCAGAATACTGGAGTGGGTAGCCTTTCCCTTCTCCAGGGGATCTTCCCAACCCAGGAGTTGAACCCAGGTCTCCCGCATTGCAGGCGGATTCTTTACCAACTGAGCGGCTGGGGAAGTCACCAGGCTGACACCAGCACCTTCAAATACTCCCTTTCCTGCCTGGCTTCTAGTTGATAGGTGGTGTCTGAGCGGAGGACTTTTGAATGCTGCTAGGAAGTGACTTTACTAGTGGACACGCCCTGTGTGTGTCAGCGATGGCTTTGAGCTCAGGGGGCCTTTATGAAAGGTGCTATTTTGGGGCCAGTCTTTTGGAAAATAGAACTTGTGCTTCTGGGCTGGTGTTCTAGAACTGGCTTTTCTTACCTGTGCATCGGGTGAGACAGGCTTCTCCAGGTGTTGGTCTGGAAGGCAGCAAGAGGCTCCTATTCCCCTGGTGCCCACTGGTAGAGATACAAGGGCCTGGCGAACCGCTGCTGTTACGCTCTTCGTCTGCCCTGGACCGCCCCCTGCACGCTGCCTGGCGCTTGCTTCCTCCAGCACTCAGCTCCTGGGTCTCTGTCAAAGCTTCCTGGAACCTGGGAAGTGATGTCCCTCCTGCCCCCGCGGGGGATAGTCCTTTAACCAACAGGCGTCTAAGAGCTGTAGTTCCCAGTTCCCCTGCCCTGGGAACAGGGCGGCTCTCCGCGAGGCCCACGCTGTTTCCAGAGCTCCTGCACAGGCTGAGCATAAGTGCTTCCACTCAGGACTTTCCTGACCGCCACACCCCTGGGGGGCTTCCTTCCCTCCCCCAGTTCACGGCCTCCCTCCCCTTTCCCGAGAGCCTTGCCTGATCGAGCCCTTAGACAGAGATCCTTATCCCAGGGTCTGACGTGGGGAACCTGGATGAACCCAGCGCCGCGGTGGCTTAGCCGGGGGGCACTGAGAAGCTCCAGGGCTCTTGGCCGCTTAGGGCTCCTTGTCCCACACTCCCGTCTTCCTTCCCGGCCTTATTCTCTGCCTCACCTGTTGCTTTCCTTCCATCCCTAGCTGTCACTCCGTTTCTTCTCCCCTTGCCCAGCTGGGCCTGCAAACCCAGTGGGCCCTTCTTGGCTCTGCTGATGACCATCAGAATTCCCAAGTTTGTTTGTTTACAGAACAGAAAGAGACGCACAGAATTAGAGAACGAACTTATGGCTGCCTGGGGGAAGGCTGGGGGTAATGGATGGTTAGGGAGTTTGGGATGGACATGTACACACTGCTCTGTTTAAAATGGGTAACCAACAAGGACCTGCTGTATAGCACAGGGAACTCTGCTTGGTGTTATGTCGCTGCCTGGATGGGAGGGAAGTTTGGATAAATGTGTATGTATGGCTGAGTCCCTTCACTGTTCACCTGAAACTGTCATAACATTGTTAATCAGCTGTACCTTAGTACAAAATAAGTTAAAAAAAAAAAATCTTAAAAGTCGGCATGAAAAAAAAAAAAGAATTCCCAAGTTTGCATGCGAATTGTTAATCAGTTCATAACCAGGGCATGTTCTCTGCCTGCCTGTAACCTGTGTGCACTGAGCAGGCTTGCTCTGATAGTTTCTGTGTCACACCACGTCTCCCTGATTAGGCTGAGATCCTGGAGAGCAGTTGTTGTTCAGTTGCTCAGTCGTGCCTGACTCTGCGACCCTGTGGACTGTGGCACATCAGGCTTCCTTGTCCTCTGCTTTCTCCTAGAGTTTGCTCAACTTATGTCCACTGCGTCAGTAATGCTATCCAACCATCTCATCCTCTGCCGTCCCCTTCTCCTCCTGCCCTCAGTCCTTCCCAGCATCAGGGTCTTTTCCAGTGAATTGGCTCTTCGCATCAGGTGGCCAAAGTATCGGAGCTTCAGCTTCAGCATCAGTCCTTCCAATGAATATTCAGGACTGATTTCCTTTAGGATGGACTGGTTGGATCTCCTTGCAGTCCAAGGGACTCTCAAGAGTCTTCTCCAACACCACAGTTCAAAGACATCAGTTCTTCAGTGCTTAGCCTTCTTTATGGTCCAATTCTCACATCCATACATGACCACTGGAAAAACCATAGCTTTGACTAGAACCCTACTTGGCAAAGTGATGTCTCTGCTTTTTTAATGTGCTGTCTAGGTTTGTCGTAGCTTTTCTTCCAAGGAGCAAGCGTCTTTTAATTTTGTGGCTGTGGTCACCGTCTTCAGTGATTTTGTAGCCTAAGAAAATGAAGTCTGTTACTATTTCCCTTTAACCCCCCATGTATTTGCCATGAAGTGATGGGACCAGATGCCATGATCTTTGGTTTTTTAATGTTGAGTTTTAAGCTAGCTTTTTAACTCTTTGATGCTCATCAGGAGGCTCTTGAGTTCCTCTTCACTTTCTGCCATTAGGGTGGTGTCATCAGAGGCTGTACCAAACACTTTGGGAGTCTCCACTGTGTGTAGTGTGCTCTGCCTCAAACCCAGTAGGGCGTTATCTGGGAGATTGCCCCCGCCCCTTGTGACACCTCTGACACTGACATCCTACTGGGTGTGAACTTCCTTATACCTGCATGCTGACACCAGGTCTCTCCATTTGGCCCTCGTGATAGAGCTTGCTTTTCAGCTGCTAGTTTCTCCCCATTTCCTTTTTGTTGATGTGTTCCTAATATTTCATTTCGTTAGCTTCAGGATAGCCACCCACTAGACTTTCTGACAGGGGAAGGCAATGGCACCCCACCCCAGTACTCTTGCCTGGAAAATCCCATGGACGGAGGAGCCTGGTGGGCTGCAGTCCATGGGGTCGCTGAGGGTCGGACACGACTGAGCGACTTCACTTTCACTTTTCACTTTTGTGCATTGGAGAAGGAAATGGCAACCCACTCCAGTGTTCTTGCCTGGAAAATCCCAGGGATGGGGGAGCCCAGTGGGCTGCCGTCTGTGGGGTCGCACAGAGTCGGACACGACTGAAGCGACGCAGCAGCAGCAGCAGCAGATTTTCTGACAGCTCCAGGTCTGGTTGGAGTCTATTACTGTGCTTATTTTGTTCAACAGAAAGGTGGCATTCTCTTGCTGTTGGAGGGCCAGGGCTCCTCTGAGTAGAACTCAATAGACAGTCTAAATTCTGGCATGCATGTGTATGTGTTTGATACTGTCATTTTCTATTGTAAGACTTAGCTATAAACTAAACTGTTTAATATATATAAGTCTACACACCACCTTCTCTGGGTGATAGAGTGTCACTGTTCATACGAAATCATCAGGGTAAACCTGGATAGGTTTGAATGACCTCTGTTTTCTAATTCAGTAGGCTCCCAGGAACCACATTAAAAAGCAGTCCATTTTAAAGTTAGAGGAGTTATGTGTGCCCTGATGTTCTTGTGTACACACATTTTGTGTCATCATTGGATAATAAAACATAAATTCACAAAGTTAACAAGCCAGCACGCCCCATATGCCACGAGAGGAGAGCAGGTACTCCCAGCTGCAGATGTTCTGTAGTGGTGTTGGTCAGGGGGCAGTGGGACCTGAGTTGGCTTGGAAGAATGAACAGGTACTGGATACATGTGGAGACTGGGAACGGCACCGTCAGTGGGAGACAGTAGGGTGAGTTTAAGCATGGACAAGGATGGCTTGTCCATGTCATCCAACTACTTGTCCATGCAGTATTTTAAAAAGTCTTTATGAAAATCTTAGCCTTATAGAAAAGTTGTAAAAATAGCAGAGTTTCTGTATATTTATCCCCAAATTCCCATGACGTTAACACTTCATAAGTACATTGTAATCACTGAAACCAGGAGATGAACATTTGTACAATACTGTTAACTTGCCTACAAGCCTGATGGGAACTTGCCCAGGTTTCCCACCACCAACCTTCCCTGGCAGGAGCCCACCTCAGATTCCACGTTGGGTTTAGCACCTCAACTGCCTGGTCTCCTCTGTTTTGTGTCAGACCTCAATTTCAGTTTCTCCTTTTGACCTTGGCACTTTGAGAGAATTGGTCAGCTACTTTGTAGAATGAACCTCAGTTAGTTTGTCTGATGTTTTCCCATGCTTAGATGGAAGTTACAAATTTTGAGCAAGAACATATCAGAAATAACGTGCCTTCCTCACAGGAGATGGACCATCTCAGGAGATCTGTGATATCAGTGTCTCATTACAGGTGGTGTCACTTTGATCCCTTGTTTAAGGTGATGTCTGTCAGTCCCCTTTTATTGAAGACTGGTATTTAGAAACTAAGATCTGGGTGCTAGGTGTGCTTATCACTGTTTGTTTATAGTCATTTAGGGATTACTCAGATTAAAACTCAAACATCTGGTTATACAGGCAATGGAAGAAGAGTCATTTATGACCTTGAAGTTTCCACCATGAGGATGGACAGAAATAAAGAAGGCAAGGATAATGCTTGATTTTGACATTGAGTTTGGGGTGACAATTTCCACTTTGTCTAAGTGGAAATACTTACATTTGAGGATGTATGAACAAGCTTAAAGGAGAAATGTGAGGTTCTGATGTTCTTGCAAATAAAAGATGCCTGGGATTTGCTTTCCTCTTAGAAATACAGTTGTCTTACAGCATGATTTTAATAGAGATAAGATCATGACCTTGGGATGGGCAGTCTCGGCTCTGTGGCTGCGATCTTGCCGTGGTCCATAAAGGTAGTGCGGTTACACAGTCTCAGCTCTGACACGTTGGAACAGGTAACCTTCTGAGCTTTGATTTCTTAATCTGGAAAATTGTCATGGTACCTGCATTATAAGATTATTGGAGGATTATGTGATCAGACATAGGTGTGGTGCCTGCCTGGCACAGTGTCTGGCACAGTGTCTGCACTTGGCAACTGTTCATCAGCTTGTTTCCCTCTTCAGTGATGGCACAGATGTTGGCTTCCTCTCTCAACCCATCTGGCAGGGATGTTAGTCATAAGGAGACGAGAGAGAAAGGGAAGGATTGCTGCAAGTACGGAACTACCTGAGGGATAGAGAACCGAGGCGTGGGGATAAAGGTTCCCATCCCTACAGCCTCCTGGGGCAAGAGCAAGGACAGTTTGAAAGAAGCTTTAACTTTAAGCTGTGCTGTCTGGTCTCCTGTTACAGCTCTCAAGGAAAATTAAAGCAATTTTTCACCATGCTCTCTTATTTTTTATTTTTTTTTGTTAATACAAATGATTATTGAAACCATTCATATAATGCAGGCAAGACAAGGGCTCTGTAATCCCATTCCCAGACAGCTCCTGTTAACTGCACATGTATGCCAGACCCACCGTGTCCAGTAGGGTAAATCCAGTAAGTAACACGTAACTGTTGAGCACCTGGGGTGAGGCTGGCCTAAGGTGGGATGGGTACACACCAGATCTCCAAGGTTGAGCACAAAAAATGAGTGTCAGATGTCTCACTTAGGCTTTCTTTATGTTGATGAAGTGTTCAAATAATATTTTGGATATAATGTGGCTACTGGAAATCTGAACTTCCACACATGGCTTGCCTCATTTTTGTTGGGCCGGTACTGCTTTAGACTTATGCATGACGCAGTCAATATAGACTTATATGTATAGCATGATCCTGTTTTTTTACTTTAAATTTTGATCTACTATGGGCCTTTTCACAGCTATTTGTAAGGCCTCCCCAGACAGCCATTTTGCTTTTTTGCATTTCTTTTCCATGCGGATGGTCTTGATCCCTGTGTCCTGTACAATGTCACGAACCTCGTTCCATAGTTCATTAGGCACTCTGTCTATCAGATCTAGGCCCTTAAATCTATTCCTCACTTCCACTGTATAATCATAAGGGATTTGATTTAGGTCATACCTGAATGGTCTAGCAGTTTTCCCTACTTTCTTCAATTTGAGTCTGAATTTAGTAATAAGAAGTTCATGATCTGAGCCACAGTCAGCTCCTGGTCTTGTTTTTGATGACTGTATAGAGCTTCTCCATCTTTGGCTGCATAGAATATAATCAATCTGATTTTGGTGTTGACCATCTGGTGATGTCCATGTGTAGAGTCTTCTCTTGTGTTGTTGGAAGAGGGTGTTTGCTATGACCTTACAAATAGCTGTGAAAAGAAGAGAGGCGAAAAGCAAAGGAGAAAAGGAAAGATATAAGCACCTGAATGCAGAGTTCCAAAGAATAGCAAGAAGAGATAAGAAAGCCTTCTTCAGCGATCAATGCAAAGAAATAGAGGAAAACAACAGAATGGGAAAGACTAGAGATCTCTTCAAGAAAATTAGAGATACCAAGGGAACATTTCATGCAAGGATGGGCTC
>SJYT01022299.1:756590-802357 GCA_006410635.1 Cephalophus harveyi | reverse complement strand
TGGTGATGGACAGGGAGGCCTGGCGTGCTGCAATTCATGGGGTCGCAGAGTCAGACACGACTGAGCGACTGAACTGAACTGAAGGTGTGCAAATTAGTGGTTTTAGTGTATTTACAAAGTTGTGCATCCATTACAACAATACGTTTTAGCAAATCTTCACCATCCCTAAGATAAAAATGCTGCCTTCCAGCAGTCATTCTCCATTCTTTATACCTGCCCCCAAGCCAACTAACAATATTTCTATCTCTACAGATTTGCCTATTATGGAAAAATGTATGTTAATGGAACCATATGATATGTGGACCTCTGTGGCTTGATTCTTTTATTATATTTTCAAGGATCATCCATATTGTAGAATGCACCATTTTTTTTCTTTTGATTGTTGAACAGTATTTTACTATATGGATATACCACGTTTTACCCTTTCACCAGTTAATGAGTATTTGGCTGCTTCAAGTTTTTAGCAATTGTTAACAATGCTGCCATAAAATTTGCATCCATGTCTTGTAATTAATCTTGGTGGAAAAGCTCTAAGTTTTTCATCATTAAGTACAATGTTAGTTGTTTTTCATAGATATTCTTTATAAAGGAGGAAATTACCCTGTTTTCTTAGTTTATGGAGAGTTTCTATAATGAACTGGTGTTGGATTTCGTCAAATGCTGGACTGGAAGAAACACAAGCTGGAATCAAGATTGCCGGGAGAAATATCAATAACCTCAGATATGCAGATGACACCACCCTTATGGCAGAAAGTGAAGAGGAGCTAAAAGGCCTCTTGATGAAAGTGAAAGAGGAGAGTGAAAAAGTTGGCTTAAAGCTCAACATTCAGAAAACGAAGATCATGGCATCTGGTCCCATCACTTCATGGGAAATAGATGGGGAAACAGTGGAAACAGTGCCAGACTTTATTTTTTTGGGCTCCAAAATCACTGCTGATGGTGACTGCAGCCATGAAATTAGAAGACGCTTACTCCTTGGAAGAAAAGTTATGTCCAACCTAGATAGCATTTTCAAAAGCAGAGACATTACTTTGCTGACTAAGGTCCGTCTAGTCAAGGCTATGGTTTTTCCTGTGGTCATGTATGGATGTGAGAGTTGGACTGTGAAGAAGGCTGATCGCCGAAGAATTGATGCTTTTGAACTGTGGTGTTGGAGAAGACTCTTGAGAGTCCCTTGGACTGCAAGGAGATCCAACCAGTCTATTCTGAAGGAGATCAACCCTGGGGTTTCTTTGGAAGGAATGATGCTAAAGCTGAAACTCCAGTACTTTGGCCACCTCATGCAAAGAGTTGACTGATTGGAAAAGACTCTGATGCTGGGAGGGATTGGGGGCAGGAGGAGAAGGGGACGACCGAGGATGAGATGGCTGGATGGCATCACGGACTCGATGGACGTGAATCTGAGTGAACTCCGGGAGATGGTGATGAACAGGGAGGCCTGGCGTGCTGCGATTCATGGGGTCGCAGAGAGTCAGAAACGACTGAGCGACTGAACTGAACTGATGGGCCTTTTCACCCTGTAGCATGTAAAGGTAAGTTTACCATTTTAATGGCTTCATAACAGGGTTCCTTGGTTGTATTGTTATATTTTTCACCATTCCCATTTTGATGAATGTTTAATTGGTTCCAGTCATTTGATACTGTGAAAAATGTTGCAGAGCATTCTTGGAACCTTTCAGCATTTTGGGGATAGGAGCCTGAAGGTGGAGTTGCTGGTGTGCACGTTTCCAGGCCTTTGTTGATAAGGCCGGTCATCTCTAGGAAAGAACAGTCTGTTTCTTCACGCCTCCCTGGCACTAGCTTCCTCTTTCCAAACTGAGACTAAATGTTTGAATTGTGTTTAAAGTTGACTTTCATTGGAGGGTCGAGCGTCTTTCCACTTGCTTGGTGTGTTCATTTGTGGTTTTCCTTGATTTTCCTCTGTTAAGACATTGTTCATAACTATATTTTTGCTTATTAAAGGATTATATTTTTAGATGTGGGAAGTCATGGAAACCGGAATGTTCGGGATGAAATATTACAAATGTGTTTTAAATAAGGTACTTTGGCATGAGTGTCCGCTTTACTTTTTAGGGGCTTACACATCTCTGAGCTCTAAGTTGGGAACCACTAGTTATGTTACCTGACGTTTATCAACTGCTTTTGAGCCAGGTCATTTCTAAGAGGTGTATGTTAACTCATTTAACAATAACACTATGCTGTAGGCACCTCCATCATCCTCCTCTACAAACGAGGGACCTCTGCCTCACTTGCCCAAAGCTACACTCCTCCTGGGCAGGAGGCTAGGACCCCGCACCCCCATGCCAGCTGCCTGACCACTCTGTTCTGCTGCCTTCTATGAGGTTCTGTTCCATTGAGATGGGTCTGGAGTGCATAAACGAGGCCCTAACATGAAGGGTCCTTTCCACTGGCACCGCCCTGCCCCCAGCAGCAGAGAGAAAGGAGAAAGGAGGGTCTCTGAGTATAGAACAAGGGAGGTGGTCTGACCCATAGTTCTCTCCTCGGGAAACCCACTGCTCGAGTCCTTTTGCCGCCACCACTCTCAGCCCCGTGGGCATCCTGGTGCTTCTTAAAACTGTGCTTCGTGAAGGAAAAACTCTGGTTTTTGGCTCTCCTTAGGCCATACAGACCCTGAAGCTGGTTGGGGGGGCGGGGGGCGGGGGAGTCACATCTTCAAAAAGGGCTAAAAGTAATAAGCAGAAGGTATAAATGAAACTCAATTAGTGTAACTTATTTGATTTAAAAAAATTTTTAATATAAATTTATTTATTTTAATTGGAGGTTAATTACTTTACAATATTGTATTGGTTTTGCCGTACATCAGCATGAATCCGCCACAGGTATACACATGTTCCCCATCCTGAACCCCCCTCCCTCCTCCCTCCCCGTACCACCCCTCTTTAATTAGAGGACAGGTGCTTTACCATGCTGTGTTGCTTTCTACCACACAGCAACATGGATCAGCCGTAAGTGTGCACCCCCTACCCATCCCACCCGTCTAGGTCATCACAGAGCACCAAGCTGAGTTCCCTGCGTTACACAGCTTCCCAATAGCTATCTGTTTTACACATGGTATTCAATTTTAAATCTAACCCTCCTTTCATTCCAGGACACTTGTCTGCTTTCCAGACACTTTCCCTCCTGGCTCCATCTGCCTCCTGAACATCTTCCTTCCTGTCATACTTGATGTCTGAGGGGCGTTTCGTTCCCTTTCTGGGCTAAGACCAGAGAAGCAGGTCTGAGACTCCTAGAGGCTCTCTCCCACCTCCCCACTTAGTCAAAGGTTTTCACATTTATGGATGTGCCCCGCTCACTGCCTATTGTCTGAACGGGTGTTTGGGAAATGAACTCCCTTTCACTCAGGATGTCAGCTTGGCCATCAGAGACAAGGCCCTTCCTCCAGCATCCACGACCCAGGAACCTTATTGTAACTTTAGGTGCTCATCAGGGACTTAAGCTCTTTGAGAGCTTCAAGGCTTTTAGATTTGATGCAAGAAGTTCCTCCAGTCGTGTGGGTCCCGGTGTAGATGAGCACAAGTTCAGTTCAGTCGCTCGCTCGTGTCCGACTCTTTGCAACCCTATGAATTGCAGCACGCCAGGCCTCCCTGTCCATCACCAACTCCCGGAGTTCACTCAAACTCATGTCCAATTGAGTCAGTGATGCCATCCAGCCATCTCATCCTCTGTCGTCCCCTTCTGCTCCTGCCCCCAATCCCTCCCAGCATCAGGGTCTTTTCCAGTGAGTCAACTCTTTGCATGAGGTGGCCAAAGTACTGGAGTTTCAGCTTTAACATCAGTCCTTCCAATGAACAACCAGGATTGATCTCCTTTAGAATGGACTGGTTGGATTTCCTGGTAGTCCAAGGCACTCTCAAGAGTCTTCTCCAACACCATAGTTCAAAAGCATCAATTCTTCAGCGCTCAGCTTTCTCCACAGTCCAACTCTCACATCCATACATGACCACTAGAAAAACCATAGCCTTGACTAGATGGACCTTTGTTGGCAAAGTAATGTCTCTGCTTTTGAATATGCTATCTAGATCGGTCATAACCTTCCTTCCAAGGGGTAAGCGTTTTTTAATTTCATGGCTGCAATCACCATCTGCAGTGATTTTGGAGCCCCCAAAATTAAAGTCTGACACTGTTTCCACTGTTTCCCCATCTATTTCCCATGAAGTGATGGGACCAGATGCTATGATCTTAGTTTTCTGAATGTTGAGCTTTAAGCCAACTTTTTCACTCTCCTCTTTCACTTTCATCAAGAAGCTTTTGAGTTCCTCTTCACTTTCTGCCATAAGGGTGGTGTCATCTGCATATCTGAGGTTATTGATATTTCTCCCGGCAATCTTGATTCCAGCTTGTGTTTCCTCCAGTCCAGCGTTTCTCATGATGTACTCTGCATATAAGTTAAATAGGCAGGGTGACAATATACAACTCTGACGTACTCCTTTTCCTATTTGGAACCAGTCTGTTGTTCCATGTCCAGTTCTAACTGTTGCTTCCTGACCTGCATACAGATTTCTCAAGAGGCAGGTCAGGTGGTCTGGTATTCCCATCTTTTTCAGAATTTTCCACAGTTTATTGTGATCCACACAGTCAAAGGCTTTGGCATAGTCAATAAAGCAGAAGTAGATGTTTTTCTGGAACTCTCTTGCTTTTTCCATGATCCAGCAGATGTTGGCAATTTGATCTCTGGTTCCTCTGGCTTTTCTAAAACCAGCTTGAACATCTGGAAGTTCACGGTTCACGTATTGCTGAAGCCTGGCTTGGAGAATTTTGAGCATTACTTTACTAGCATGTGAGATGAGTGCAATTGTGCAGTACTTTGAGCATTCTTTGGCATTGCCTTTCTTTGGGATTGGAATGAAAACTGACCTTTTCCAGTCCTGTGGCCACTGCTGAGTTCTTGCTAATTTGCTGTGGGAATGATGGAGCTTATACATCTGAGCTCCAAGTTAATGGCCCATAATGCTCATCTTAAAATTTATTCCAGGGCTGGTAAACGGTTACCCTCCTTTGAGTTATTCTAATAGTGATGTGGCCCCTGCAGGCTTTCTCTCCTTGGCTGAAGATCGGAGAGGACTAAAGAGGTCCATCATGGCTGATACTTAACGGTTTTCCTGTAGAGCTGTTGCCTTTATAAAGCTCAAACACGTAGTGGCATGAAATCCTGGAAGGAACAAGAATGCCCAGATGCCTTTTGCCTGGAATTCTAAGACCTGCCTTAGAATCTCTTCAGCCCTGAGTAGCTCAGGTCCCCTGGCTTAAGAGCCTCCACAAGAAAAAAGGCACTGGGCACCAGGACGCCAGAACCCCTGTATGTGGCCTGGATGCCGTGTGTTTGTGGGGAAGAATGAAAGGAAAGATGTTTGAGCTGGTAAATGGTACTGTATTCAACTACATTTGTGTGCCTCAGACATTCAGTTTAGACTCTGGTTTAACTTCCTTTTGCCAGCTGTCCATCCAGACCCCAGTGCAGTCCCACCAGTGTTATGAAGCGTGCTCAGAACGTGTTACCTGACTTGATGTGATACTCAGCTTAGGTGGCCTGCAGTCCATGGGGTCACAAAGAATTGGACGTGACTGAGCATGCACGCACAGCTTAGGGGCTTCAGAGAGGAATTCGGGCAGAATCGATACCATTTTTATGAATTTCTGAGATCAGCAAAACGAACAGTGTTGGTGAAGGATATACATGTGATAAAATGAGTAAAAAAGAGGGGATGAGGGAAAAGGCAACTTGAATAGGGAAAGGGCAGCTGGAATAGTAGTTATCCCGGGAGGGTGGGGGTGCTGGGGGAGCAGGAGTGGGAACAACATTGTTAGCAGGCCGCTCGGTTTCCTGATTAGCTCATGGGTATTCGTTTCATTACTGTGCTTCATCAGTTACTTATAAAAAGCGATTTGGTGGAAAATAGGATGAGTTATAAAGCCACATTTAAAAAAGCTTTGAGACTGTAGGTAATTTTAGAATGTGTTTCACTGTGTTTTCTTACGTGTGTGCAATGGATGGTTGGGTTTGTGTTTTCACAATTGCTCTCATTGAAGATGTTGGTTGAATCTTATACTCACATCCTTCGCGTTCCTCAGCATGGGGCTTGGCATGCTGTAGGCACTCAATAAATGCCCTGGAGCTGCTGTAAAGACCACCTGTACTCCTCACTGTTCCCAGGCCACGGCTCTTCAAGGAAGGGTCTCTTCACCAGGGACCACCTGTACTGCAGTGCTCTCTGCTGTCGTGTTGGCACGACTTGCCTTAGAGTACCCGGTGGAAAGCCCATCTGTTTCCTCCGGCACTTGCCTAAATCTGTGGAATGTGGAGCCGTTAGGAGATAATTAAATGTTTTTTTTTTTTTTTTAATTATTGTGTGCAAAGGCTTAACACAAGGTTTGAACATGGGTTAGCAGCAAAGCAACGTTTGTGGCTGCTTGGCTATGAAAGCTCATATCACTGTAACTGTCGTGGTTTTGAATACCTAATTTTACACAGTTTTGATGATGTGCATTTTTTTGCTTTTGCCTTCTGAAGGTTATCACTTACCTTAAAAGTATAATCTTGGAGGGAGGAGGGTCTGAAGAGGGAGGGCATATATGTATAATTGTGACTGATGCACGTTGTTGTATGGCAGAACATTGTAAAGCAATTATTGTCCAATTAAAAAAAATAAGTATAATCTTATTTTTTTTTTCCACTTAACTCAAGTTTTTATTAACAATCTCACCAAGACTCATGGATATTTGCATGATTAGGTGGGGGTGAATATGAATCTCCATCCTTTATTCAAGATCAAAAAAAGCAGGTGGATTTCAAAACAGGCAGCAGTGAATCAGGGAAGAAAAATCAGATCAAGTTTGTTTCAGCCAACTTTTCTTCACAGGAACAATGACGATGCTCAGTTTTAATCTGGAGATTCAGACCATCTTATGATCATCCCTCGGCCAGCACCTGCAGAACACCTCCTGCCTGCAGTGAAGTGTGTCACAGCCCCTCCCTGCAAAGCAGTCTTTGGCCTTGAGCTCTTCCTGTCCAGTAGTTCAGTTGTTGTATGAATAAGTCGAAAGGAGGTGTTCCTGCATTAAAAGGAGATAAACTGCTTTATCTTGTCTCGTCAGATTTAATCAAGTTCTTAATTTGCCTGCACTTGCTAATAAGAGTGGATGTTTATTTGTGAAATAAGGAAAATGACGCCTGGTGTGCTGCAGTCCATGGGGTTGCAAAGGATCGAACATGGCTTAGCCATTGAACAACAATAAGAAGGACAGTGAATGTCTCCTTAGCCACAAACTAGTGTTTCTTTGCTGCTTGCTTTTTTAATGGTCATTTTACTGTGTGTACATGTGTGTAACTATGTAAGAAGCTGTGTACACCAAAATGATAAGAACACCCTTAAAATGTGGTTTTTATGACTAACACATCAGAGCCTATCTGAATGAATGGTTTTTCCTTCAGTATATTCCCTTTGGCAGAGACACAAGGATACTGGAGCTCATCAGTAGTTCTGAAATTGGCTTCAAATCTGATGACATTCTTTTTCCTTTGTATGGAAGGCAGAACCTTTGCCTGGAAGGTATGCTTAGTTTTCTGGAAACTTCCAAGGGTTATTGAAAGAATGAAGCTGTTTGAATAAGACAGGAAATCACTGGCTTACATTTCTGTTATAGACAAAGTGTGACTTGCAGGTACGGATGAGTTTTGTGAGGCCTCTTACTAGCCGTTGTCCTCAGGAGTAGTCAGGTCAGATGTTTTCGGTGATGAATCTGCCGTAGAGCCTCCCCCTGTCAGAAAAATACTCATTTGAATGTAGCAGTTCTGGTTTGTTTGGTTAAAAAGGCTCACCAAAATTTTAGTGACACTAATTTGTAGTCCCATTTAAATATATATGGTTGCTAATATAATTCGGTGTATAATTGCCTAACTTGGGTGTATAATTGCCTCAATGTTATGACAAGCATAATAGCATAAATAAATACCTGTTGATTTAAAAAATAAAGTGAAAAGCCCATTCCACCTAATTTCCTAAAAGGCCCTTTTGAAAGTAGATGGAAGGATGCTCCTTCCATCCTTGGTGAGAAGGTAGCTTCTCACCACTGCTGTGCATCAGGCAGGATGAGAAAGGAAGGCAGAATAGTCTTATTTGCAGTTGCCAAAAAGTGGTGTTTGTCGTGGATGGATGGATAAACAAAACGGGGCAATCCATACAATGGAATATCATTCGGCCTTAGAAAGCAAGGGTGTTGGCTCAGTCGGACCCCAGCGGCGGCCGCAGTGGCTCCCGTCTTTTCCGGCTCTCTTCGCTATTTCCCCTTCACTTCTAGAAACGTGGTCGCCAATGTGCCTGCCTGTGGTCTCATCAGTGTTCAGTGACAGGAAAGTGTGTAAGTCGTCTTCACCAGAGGATGTGCAGCAGCACAAGAAGGTGCTCTTCTGCCTGAGTGAAGACACGAACCTCATGCTGGAGGAGGGTGAGGAGGTGCTGGTGGGTGATGCCGGCCAGACCTCAGACGATGCCACGCCACTCTTGTCACGGGGCTGCCACGCAAGGATGTAATGCTACCCGTGAGACCAGGGAGAGCGAGAAAGGGGCCTGGGAACTCTGAGACTGCACCCTGAAGAGCAGAGCGATCTGTGCCAGCTCCAAGGACACCGTCGAGGAGAAACTGATGGGGATCAAATATGACTGCAAGCAAACTGCTCCGAGGAGGTCAGGGACCACTGCACCCTAACAGAGAAGCTGGGGGGAAGCGTCCTCATCTCCTTGGAGGGCAAATCTTCCTGAGCCCCCAGCAGCCCCCTGCCTGGAGCATCTGACAACCCCAGACCTGCCCACAGGGTTGCAGGCTGCCCGATTCCTACCAGACTTGGGGGGTGTGGGGCAGGGATCCCAGCAAGGGGAGGGCAATCTCTTCACTCCATTTGCCAAGCAACACCCTTGCCTCCAGGACCATCCTCCTCCCTCCATCCCTGAAGGTTCTGCCCCCCTCCTCAAACTGTTTTGATCTTCTGATTTCTTCTTGTGTTGAAGTAGCTTAAGCTCAAACAGGAGTAGGTGGGGGCAGGTGGGCGTATTTTTTAACTGCCCCCCACCCCCGCCCCAATTCTCACCTGTTCCTCCCTCTTCCTGTCCTGCCACCTTCTAACAGAAGTGACTCTGGGCTTGTGTGTTTAGTCCTGTATATAAATGCTGTGTTGCAGAGATGGCTGCTGCCCGTGGCCCCTGGTTCCCTTTGCCTTTTTCCCCTGGGTCATGGCCACTCGTGGACGTAGGACTAGGAAGGAACCTTCAGTTAAAAACAGACAAAAAACAAAGGACGTTCTGCCACACGCTAGTAAACACTGCTGAACCTCGAAGACTCATGCTGTGTGAAATAAGCCAGTTATAAAGTGACAGATCCTGTATAATTCTACTTAGGAAGGATCTACGGGAGTCAAATTCATAGAGACAAACCAGAAGGGTTGTTGTGGGAGGGAAGGGTGGGGAGAGAGTTGTTCAGTGGATGTTGAGTGTCAGCTCTGCTAGATGGGAAGTTCTGGAGATGTGTGGTAGTGATGGTTACCCAACAATGTGACTGTGCTCAGTGCTGCTAAACTGTACATTTCAAAATGGCTAGGATGGTCAACTTGATATTATGTGTGCTTACTTGCTCCGTCATGTCCAACTCTTTGTGACCCCATGGACTGTATGTCGCCCACCAGGCTCCTCTGTCCATGGGATTCTCCAGGCAAGAATACTGAAGTGGGTTGCTGTTTCCTTCTCCAAATATTATGTGTATTATGCCACAATTTAAGAAAAAAAAAAGCTCTGGAGAAAAAAGGGTAGGGAAAATGTCGCGGTCAAGAGCATAACCTTCAGCCGGACTCAACCTGGGTTTTGAATACTGGTGTGGCGTCACCGTCTCCCCGTGCTTACCAGCCGTGTGACCTTTCGTTGTTGTTGCTAAGTCTGACTCTTTTTACGACAGAGGATCCTGAGGCCCTCCCTCCAGGCTCCTCTGTCCATGGGATTACTGGAGTAGGTTGCCATTTCCTTCTCCAGGGGACCTTCCCGACCCAGGGATTGAACCCATGGCTCCTGAGTTGTCAGGCGGATTCTTTACCACTGAGCCACGGGGGAAGCCCTTATGTTACCGGGTCTCCCGCCTTGCGGGCAGACGCTTTGCCGTCTGAGCTACCAGGGAATCCCTTTATGTGACCGTAGACAGTTACTTCATCTCTAGATTTCTTTTATCTGTAAAACAAGGGTAAGAAGCTATCATATCAACAGAGGCTTGTGGGATAAAATGAGACCATGTGAACTGCATTAGTTGGTGCTAATCCTGTTGCTAGGAGAAGGTCTTATCCTTGGGAAGCCTCCGTCCTAAGGGCAGTGTGGGGTGAGAGCCCGAAGGGCTGGGAGGGCTGCTGTGGGCGCTGACTCGCTGTCTCCAGCCCCTGTACACGGGCGGCCAGCCTTGGGTTGGGTCCTCTTGCCTAGAGAAGCCCTGGCATTGGTGGAGAAGCCCCGGCATTGGTGGAGAAGCCCCAGGGCTGTGCATGTGCTTCTCCCCTCTCGGGTGTGGGGCGGGAAAGAACAGAGGCAGGCTTACGGTCCTGGCTTTGTGGACCCCAGTCACCCAAATCTTCAGCTGTGGTGCTCCAGACCTCTTACAACTGTGGGCTCCCCTGATCGTTCGGGGAGAAGCAGTCTACCTGGACACCACTAACGGGACGCTGTGTCTGGCTTTCGTCCTTCGGGCACTTGGCAGGTGTCTGCAGCAGCTTTCCCTAGCTGTGGCGAGCTGGGGCTACTCTCTGGAGACGTGCCCGTGCTTCTCGTCGCTGTGGCTCCTGTAGTTGTGGAGCGTGGGCTCGATAGTCGTGGCGTGTGAGCTTAGTCTCCCCACGGCATGTCAGGTTTTCCTGGACCAGGGATCCAACCCGTGTCTCCTGCATTGGCAGGTGGATTCCTAACCACTGGACCACCAACAAAATCCTCTAATCTGTTTTTTTTTTAACTATCATCAATCCCTGCCTTGGATTCTGGTGGTGGTTTCCATATGTAACCTGCTCTTAGACCCTAAAAACAATGCTGGGATATGGGCTTTAACAACCACGAATACAATAAGTGAAAGTGAAGTCACTTAGTCAAGTCCGACTCTTTGCGACCCCGTGGACTGTGGCCTACCAGACTCCTCCGTCCATGGGATTTTCCAGGCAAGAATACTGGAGTGGGTTACCATTTCCTCCTCCAGGGGATCTTCCTGACCCAAGGATTGAACCTGGGTCTCCCGCATTGCAGGCAGACGCTTTTACAGTCTGAGCCACCAGGGAAGTCTACTATTACAATAGTCCAATAATCAGTTTTTTTTGGTCTACTCTGCCAAAAGTATTCCACATCTCTCCTTTTTCTCTGGTTGCTTCCTCTTCTTCCTCCTTCCTCCCTCGCTTCACATTCCTTAACCTTCTGTAATCCATTCTTAGTACAGGCTCTAGGGACTGCCCACCACGTTAACAGCCCTGAAATCTGACTGGCGGTGTGAAATGAAGCGCCACTCAGCGGGCTCGGCAGGTTGCACAAGACTCGGCAGGTAGAGAGTCCCCGCCGTTTGGGGCAGATGCTGCAGGTATCGGCCTGAACTGTGCTCAAGGCGCAGTGTGAGCCATGGCAGAAATCTGAAACTGCCTGAATGCCGGCCAAGGAATAATGTGCCCAGGGCTGTAAATGACACCAGCGGCCCTGGCACGGTAGCCGGTATTTAAAACGATGCAGCCAAGTGCCCGCCAGATAATTAGTCAGGCTATGACCGAGTTCCACTTTATCTCACTCAGTAAGTCAGCTCTTGGCTCGATGCTGGAGTTTAAAATCTTGCCTCGCGTTTCTTGTGATTTGCCGGGTTTTGGGGGCAGGGGATCAGTGGTCACACTTTCCTGATGAGCTATGTTTATGCGTCTGTGTGTTTTTTTCCTGTGAAGTTACAGGACGCCTTAAGAAATGGCAGTTTTTCAGTCAGTCAGTGTGGTAAATAAACAGTAGTTAGAATTTGGGTTTGTGGCACTGAGATGTAGATTCACATGCAATTGTAACAAAGAATACAGGGTGATCCTGTGCCTGCACGCTCAGTCGCTTCAGTCGTGTCTGACCCCATGAACTGTAGCCAACCAGGCTCCTCTGTCTGTGATTCTCCAGGCAAAAGTACTGCAGTGGGTTGCCCCGCCCTCCTGCAGGGGATCTTCTGCACCCAGGGACTGAACCTCCATCTCTTGTGGCTCCCGCACTGGCAGGTGTGTTCTTTACCACTGAGCCCCTGGGGGACCCCAGGGTGATCCCGTGTACCCTTTAGTCATTTTCCCCCAGTGGAAATATCTTGCCAAACTATAGTACAACATCACAAGCAGGATTTTGTCATTGATACAGTCAAGATACAGGACATTTCCATCCCAACAAGGATCCCTCCTATTTTTATAACTACACCCATCTCCACCTGCCCCCCAGCCTTTAACCTCTGACAACCACTGATTGGCTCTCCATTTATAACTTTCTCAGAATATTATGTGTGGAATGCTACAGTTCATAAACTGTTGGAGTTGGCTTTTTTCCCTCAACATAATTCTTTGGGGATTTATTTATGCTGAGTATATTGATAATTCCTTCCTTTTATTGCTGAGTTATTATTTCATGCTGTGAATGTACCACAGTCTAACTGTTCACCCACTGAAGGATATCTGGGCTTTTTCTGGTTAACAGCTATTACAGTAAAGCTGCTGTAAACATTGGGTATAGGTTTCTTTGTGTGAAGGTCAGTTTCTATTTCTGAGAAATGCCCAGAAGTGCACTTTCTGGGCTGTATGGTTGTACATGTCTAGTTTTTTTTAATAAACTGCCTGATTTTCTGAATGAATCAGTTTCTCTACCTCCTCATCAGTATTTCAGATTATTTTTAAAATAAACTTTTATTTTAGAACCATTTTAGATTTACAGAAAAGTTGTGATGTTAGGGTTCCCTTATACCCTATCCCCGGTTTCCTCTCTTAACATCTCATGTTAGTATGTCACATTTGTTACAACTAATGCTGTTGCTGCTGCTAAGTGGCTTCAATCGTGTCCGACTCTGTGCAGCCCCATAGACAGCAGCCTACCAGGCTCCCCTGTCCCTGGGATTCTCCAGGCAAGAACACTGGAGTGAGTTGCCTTCTCCATGTTACAACTAACAAACCAGTATTAAAAACATGAGAAGTCTGTACTTTATTCGTATTCCCTTAGTTTTTACCTAGTGTCCAGGCTGATACTGGTGTAGCTGGTGGGTAGGGATTGGGGAAGCCCCAGCTTATGGCAGAGACTTCAGGGGAAGGGGAGTTGGTGAGGGGATCCCTGATGGGGTGAGAGACACAGGAGATGTAGGGATGTTTGTGGAAGGGACAGCCTATATTCTAAAATCCCTGGTGTCAGAAGTGTCCTTCCTTTCCTGAGTCTTCTAGAAATACAGCCCTCTAAAAGCACCCCGATAAATCACCTTGTCATCAGATTTTCCACTTTACTTCCTTAGCTGTTGAGCAAGTTTGGCTTATAAGGAAAAAGGCCTTTCATGTGCTTTGGCAGTTGGAGGGGAGGAAGGCGATGAAGAGGTGATGCTTTGAGAGATAGCCCTGAAACCAAGAGGGTTGTTCTTAGCAGGGCTGGTGCCTTAGGGGTTAGCACTCTAATGAGCAATTTATCAGTGCAGCACTGAATAATTCAGAGTGAACAAAAAAAGCCAGCCAAGGCCCCATGTGGTCCTTCATATAAATGCAATATAAATACCATGGGACCTTGCTTTATGTGCAGTTTTACCACTTTTCTCTAATGGTTTATTTCTGAATTGTTGGTTTAGCCTAGACTGTAAGCCCTCAGGGCAGCAGTGGCCTTTACACATAGGTTTTTACAAATGATAAAGTGTTTTTGCGTCACAGATGGGGGCAGATGGCAGATGGGCTTGGCTTTGTTTGTTTTGGAGACCTGAATGTTCAAGTTATACATATTGCTTTAAAAAACCGAAAGGAGCCCTAGGCGTAGGAGATAATCTCTTGACTGTGGGTCATCACCTGTCTCAGCTGGGGAAGCAGGAGAATCAGGGGCTTCTTGGAGGGCATGGGATCTCAGACTAGGTCTTAAAGAGTCGGTAGGATTTGAGTCAGAGGACAACGAGGAGGAAAGTGTTTCCATGACCTTTCACAGGGTAATCCAATTCTGATTCGTATGGCTATTTGCCTCCAATGACTTATTTCTCATCTGCTATAGATCGAGCCTCTAGAAGTTGGACAGTTGGCAAATAACCTCCAGATCGAAGTAGGTGATTGAATGTTCTGGAGCAGAATGTGGAAGTGAAGGCAGGTGAATGAAACGTGTCAGAGGACCTTACACCCACTGCTTCAGTAGCTTAAGCCTTCTGATTTTAGAGATCAGTATTAGAAAGGGTCATACCTGTAAACCGTCCTCAGTCCGTGGAGACGTGTGAGACCAGCACTTTGCAGGAGGTCCGTGGAAGTGGTCTTTGAATTTTCACACTGTGAGTGCATACAGGCAGACAAAAGGAGAGGGCAGCTTGTGCAATACCCAGAAAGAATTTTCCTAAGGAAACGGTAAATCCTTCAGTCTTTGCTCAGACATTCCCACCGGGGCTTGCTTGCCAGGGTAGCAGTCACTGAAAATGTGCTTAGGGGATTTAGTTAACTTGTGTAGGTCTTTAATATCTTTTCCAGGGAGTTCTTCCTTTAAAACTTTCTTGGCATCTTTTATATTCACTTAAAAACTGATACTTTGGCTGCTTGATGCGAAGAGCTGATTCATTGGAAAAGACCCTGATGCTAGGAAAAATTGAAGGCAGAAGGAGAAGTGGGTGGCACAGGGTGAGATAGTTAGATCGGATCACTGATTCAGGAGATGGTGAAGGACAGGGAAGCCTGGTGTGCTGCAGTCTGCTGGGTCACTAAGAGTCAGACACGACTTAGTGACGAATGACAACAAAAGATTGAAGCCACTGATTTAGTATATGTGTTCAGGATTGGCAGTTCTTTCCAAATTAAACAAAAATTGCTATTAGAGACTGTGAGCTTTGTAAAGTGAAATGTTACGTACTTGTACTTGGTTTTTCTAAAGATGGAAACGTGTAGGTCATAGCTGGGGGGAAAGCTCCAGTGTCCTCTTCACCTCTCCAGAGCTGTGCATTGAGTCTCCATCACTGGTCTTTTCCTGAGGCGTGTAAATCAACCTTATCTCCTGATGAGGAATCTTACACACTCAAAACTCTGAACTAACAAGTGGTTTCTCTTGGTAGAAGTGAGAACGGGAGGTATGGAGGGAAATTTTATTTCATATTTTATGAATAAATCAGTTCAAATTTTACCTATTTGCAATGAGCTTGTAATTCTTAAAGTTCTAACAGTTTAGAGAAAATGTTCTGAGTTAACTTCTGTTTAAGCATCAGGTTAAACAAAAATTAACAAGTTTGATTATATCTGTCTTTTCTGTGGCTTACCTGAAAAACTAATCATGACCATTTCAAAAAATAATTTGAGTTTCTGTGACCAGCATTACCCATCAGTAAGGTGGACCCACATGGGGGATCACTCATAAAATGTGTGGCCAGGAAGTCCTGTGCCCAGATTCTGGGGAAGATATGAATGGCATGCTACCTGATACCTGGCAAAAGGTAATGACTGCTCTGGTGACTGATAACAGGAGGGCAGTGATAAATTGTAGTGAGAGTTTAACCATCATTTTGGGAGAAAATGTTTGTTGATGAACCATCCAGACCTTGGAGTGCAGGAGGGCCATCAACCAGCTTGAGGGACCCATTTACCATCTTCCATCAGCCGTTTCCTTACTCTGAGTGGGCAGGCTGCTGGGAGAAGGAGAATCTGGCTGGCTCTGATTTTCCAGTTATTTTAAATGTTAATCAGTGGCATCTGGTAGATGTGTGTCTCCTGTGTTGGTTACCAGTTAGCCTCCCAGGTCTGCAAACTTGCAGCTATCCCCTTTGGGATCCCCCTGCAAGTTGGGGATCATGCCCAGCGTATCAGAGACCCTCGAGAGCCCTGCCAGGTAACGTATGTGCTGTAGCCCTTCCTGATGGAAGTGGGGTGGGGGGCAAAGCAAAATGCAGCTCATGATGCATCAGCACTGAGTTGACTCCTGCTCTTACTGTTTCTTAACTTGGCCTTGGGTCCAACAAGAAGGCACATTTTGTACTTGTCCTTCTTGATAGAGGGCTTCCCTAGTGGCTTAGATGGTAAAGAAGCTGCTTGCAGTGCAGGGGACCTGGGTTTGATCCCTGGGTTGGGAAGATCCCTTGGAGAAAGGCATGGCTACCCACTCCGGTATTCTTGCCTAAAGAATTCCGTGGACAGAGGAGCCTAGCGAGCTCCATGGGGAAGCAAAGAGTTGGACATAACCGAGCAACTAACACTTTTCTCTTGATAGAAACCAAATTAAAAAAAAAATCATCAGAATTTGAAAATCATATTAATGTTATTAAACAGAACTAGTGCCACAGGAAACACTGCATCAGAGACCACGTGTGTAAGGTACATAGATATCTTATGGAGGGGACCTTTTCCTTAAAGTCCTGTTAAATGGGGCAGGGTGTGCTCAGCTGTCAGTGAAGCTACCTGTCTTCCTCCGGGGACTCACCAGTAGCAGGTGGGATGTGTGGGATCCATGCCAGTAATGCCACTGGGCAGACCAGGGTGTCACCACTTAGAGTTTACCACCCATAATAGGTGCAAACTTTAGAAGGCACATTTGAGGCCTGAAATAGAGGGTGCAGGGTGAGACCTAAGTACTCCTAAAGAGCACTAGAATACAAGTAATAATGCAAAAGTTATCCTGGTTAGGAGTGGTGAGACCCCAATGGCCAATTTCTGTGGTCTGAGTCCTGCAAGAACATCTCTTGTCTTCATCTAAAACCTAAAACCATCACTACAAACCATCTTGTGGTTTCGGGCAGAAGAGAGACACGTGGTTCCCGTCAATTTTTCTTTGCCTGGTATGTTACACCTGCAAAGGTGTGAACTACTTTGCTGTTTGTGTTCAAAACAGTAGGATTCTGGAAGAAAAAACACTTGTAGGATTCTGTTCCTGCTTACATGGCTAATGTATGAAGTGGTGCAGAGTTCAGTTATGAAAGGGAGGTTAGAGGCCATCTTGCCTGTGTTTTGGGATCTCAGAGTGCATCTGAATTTGCACGAAGCTCACGCCTCCTCTCTCTTCCTGTTGCTGATGTAAGCAGAGTATCCACCTGGAGTTGAGGCCGGCCCCGCGGCAGCTTGAACAGTCCTGGTTTGTGAGCGGAGCCTGGTCTTCGCTGAATGAAGTGCCTTTTCAGAAGGAGTTGCCCAGACTGGGGACCCTGTTTTTTTGTTGGGAAAAGTGCTCAGAGTTCTATCAGAAAGCCGAACAGAGCGTTTCCCACAGTATCAGGCGCCCGGGCTGTTCTGGGCCCAAAGATAACGAAACAAGATAGGAGGGCAGACCAGGATTGTGTGCCCCAGGAGAGGCGTCTGGAGCCACTGCCAGGGGTTCCCCTCCTCCCTGAACCTGATAGGTTGAGAAAGTAGAGTGGCCTTGCAAATAAGGTGTGCCCCCTGGAACCCTGCCAGGGAGGGAAAACCCAGAACATGCACACGGCCCGTTTGTGCATCTCCTGGGAGAGTGGAGGGAAAGACATTGCGCTGGAAAGACACCTCTCTGAGTGAGCAGGGGCCAACCGTGTTCCTCACTCCAGTTGTCCATCGGGGTGGACTCGTCCTCATGCATTTCTTTTCCTCTGTAGGAGGGTAACCAGATGGGATGGCGAGGAAAGGAGTAAATCTGAGCAGCCTCCACTGGGCTTCTCATTCATTGGAGGCCTCCCTCCGTGAAGGCTTGGATCACCTGGTGTCTCGGTAACAGTCCATTTCAGAAAGATCTGCAGGGGGCACTGCGTTCCATGATGTCATTTTTGTTATCAGCTGCAGTTGCGTGAACACTGATGGAAAGAATTGTTGACATGTGAATGGGGATCTCTGCCCAGGGCCCTTCGCTTTGCCTGGGGATGTTGCTGTTAGTCCCTGGGAACGTGAGAGAGGGAAGGTGCCCTGGAGAAGCTGGAATGGGTGGAGCGGGGTCCACGTGAGATGCTACGGAGCCGGAAGACACGTCTTGCCGTCACTTGGGTTGTGCTCTGCTGACCTCCAGGTTGCAGACGGTGCTGCCTCTGGAAGGGTGGTGGAGTATGCGACCTGGGAGTCCCTGGATCCTCCATAGTCTGATCGGATGTCTTTCTGCATCAGCCCATGAAGGAGCTGTACCTCCGGGGTTTATGTGGTTGAGGGCTTCTGGGATATGCCACAGATTTTCTGATGATCTGGGGTTTGCCTTCTCTCACGGGTTCTTTGAGGCCATGGCTGAGCAGTGCTGGCAGTCATATACTGAATTTGTTTTTTAAAGGCAAGGTGTCCTTTAAGGAAAGGCTGGGCTCACGAGGAGATCGCATGGGCTTCCCAGATTGTTTAACAACACAGTAGACTTTCTTCTGCTATCCTTAACTGGCAGCATCAAAAACTGGGCACAAGGATCCCACTTTGGGTGTTGATGACATTCAGTAGTATGCTAGCGTTTGGCAGGGACTTGCTGGGGTGGGGTGGTGGGGGGAGGTTCTGAAGGGGGTTTTCCTCATGCAGTTGCTATTGAAGAATGCTAGGTGCAGAGAGACGAGAACCTGATTCGAGAGAGTTTGGTTCAGGCAGACAGGTTCAGAAAGGGGCCTTTCCTACGTGATGAAACCCAGGAAAACGAGAAGGCTTGAAGCCCCCTTGCCAGGGGCACCTCTCGGGAAACAGGACAGCTGGAAGGTGGCCATTGCCTGGCACACGGGCTACCTCACAAGTGGTCATTTTCATAAGCCAAAACAACAAAAAAAAAGATGCCAAACCAGTTTAGCAAAAATCTGGCGGCTCCGCCCTTTACTCGTTTCCGCAGTCTCCCAGCTTCCTCAAGTGAGCGTCCTTTAATTCTATTTTTCCCTTAGACGCTTTCACCTCTGCTTTGGCTTGGCAGCTGGGAGGGCCTCCTGCGCCTAGAGCCGTGTCTCCCAGCGTTCAGGACGCTGGCGCTTTGTGTCCCGGCCGCCCCACGGTGGGGACTCCGTGCAGAGCTCGATGGTCTCCACGGACGCTCTCTGGGGTGGCTGCTGTCTCAGCTCTAGGGGCTGAGGGGGAGCTGAGGCGGGGCCCGTGGCGGGCAGGGGCAGGGCTCTGTGTGTTCTGCAGCCTGAGTGGGAGAGAACGTGGCGTGTAAGAGCAGCGACCCTTGTGCTCCTGGAGGCTTTCAGGGGAAGCATGCTGACGGAGACCACCCACCCTGGCCAGGCCCTGGAGTGACTGTTTCGTGAGTTATTTTACGACAGAAGGTCCTGGTAAGGAACAGGGAACTAACAAGCCATCACCAACAGGGAGAATTCAGCAGAGGTCGAAAGGAGACGCCGTGTGTCCTACCACTTCCCAGAATCCTTCTTGCTGGCGTCCGTCTTGGCTGAGCAATGCGTGCGCCACCAGGAAGGACCCTGAGTCAGAACGACTGGCTAAAAAGGCAACCTGGGAACTAACCCCATCACCATACAGCCCCGTGGCAGAGCAGTCCTCCTGTGTCCTCTTACCCTCCTGCTCGCCTCCCAGGTGCCCCTTCCCTATAAAGTCTCTTGCTTTGTCAATACGTGTGTCTCTTCAGACAGTCCATTTCCAAGTGTTAGACAAGAACCCACTCTCAGACCCTGGAGAGGGGTCCCCCTCCCTACAACAAAACCAGGTCTTATTAGCAGCCCCCTTCCTCTGAACCCCTTCCTTGTCTGTGGTCTAGTCTTTCAGTTGAGTGTGTAGGTCTATGCTTTCCGGGGGCGGGGGGGCAGAGAGGAGAGAGTGTTCTTCGTTTAATGAGTTCATCCTTTTTTCTCAGACTGGGAGCTCCACACAGGGGCAGCTATGCGGTAGTGCTGTGCTTGCCCCCCATCCGTGAGGCCTGTGCTCTGAGAGGGACCCAGACACGCTGAAGCGCATCCTGAGAAGAAAGGCCAGAGCGGCGAGGAAAGCGGGAGACCCAAGCGTGGGAGAGATGGTTGAGCTGTCTCAGGGCTTTTCCTAGAGAATGCGTTCAGGATGGGTTGGTGTGGGTGGTTGGGTGGCCACTGGCTGTGAACACTGACTCCAAATAGTCCAGAGCTCAGCGTGGGACCAGGAGTGGGGGGGCACGGAGAGTGGATGTTATTGAGGATGTTCTCTGTGCCAGCCCTTACGACCTGTTATTTCCTCTTCCCAGTCACAGCTGTGACTAGTGCGTGAACGTGTCAGAGGGATTCCAGCCCAGTCTAAGACACGACTTTCGGAAGACTCGAATGGTCTATGCAGCAGCCCCCGGCACTCGCGCTGCGAGGAGCTTTCCTGTGGGGACTGGCTGACCTCTCATGGGGGGTCTTCCTGCTTCATGGCTTGTCCACAGGATGTATTCAGTTAAGGACTGGTCTTTCCTAAGATAGTCCTTACTTTGAGGGGATTAAAGTGTCTGTTCTTTTGCCAATGGTCTCTGACATTAAGTAAATATTAACTGGTCCATGGATTCTCTTTTAAGATCAGGGCTGCCTCCCAAGACCTACCTGTAAGACCCCTTTCAACACTAAGTTCCTATGGCTGTGACCTCTGTAAAGGTAACTCTTAGAGAGCCTAGAATATAGCCTTGCCCTCTGTAGATGGCTGCTAAAAGTTAAAAACAAAACAAAACACAAAGCTGCTCATATAAAACAGAATTCCCAGGAGAGCAGTTATCCTGGATTGATCCCAAGTTAGGAGTATCGAGGCACACCTGGCAGACCCTGCTGTTGCTTGTGCTTCTGTCTTTACATTGGATATTCTTGCCTGATGGTTCATCCTTAACTCGGAAGTACTGACCTTTGCATGTTGTGTTTAACCTGTTTTCCTGTGAGTGTGAGAGGATCCCTTCTCATTCCTGTCCATGTCATCTGTGGTTGCATAAATCCCGTTCAATTTATGGCTCTCCAAGACCCAGCTTCCTTACATTCATTCATGAGTGTTTGTCCCAATTCTGCAAGAGTGGATACAGGTTAAGCAGAAGAGTTTCTGCCAGCTGAAGCCTCAGTCTTGAATAGGGCAGCGGCAATGCAGGTTCAATCGCTGGGTCAGGAAGATCCCCTGGAGGAGGAAATGGCAACCCCCTCCGGTATTCTTGTCAGGAGAGACCCATGGACAGAGGAGCCTGATGGGCTATAGTCCATGGGATTGCAAAGAGCTGGGCTACAGTCCATGGGATTGCAAAGAGCTGGACACAACTGATGGGCTACAGTCCATGGGACTGCAAAGAGCTGGGCTACAGTCCATGGGATTGCAAAGAGCTGTGCACAACACAAATAAGACTAGATAGGATACACAGCGGGGCATGAATAGGTGCTGAAGAGGTGCAGGAGCTTGTGTCCACTAGGATCTGGAGTGTTCGGAACAATGGGACTTGGAAGACCTTGAAAAGTGGGCAGTGGGAGAAGGGAGGTGGTGTAGGTGTGGAGCAACATGAAGGCCTGGGGATGGAGAACAGTGAAGGGGATTTCTTGGAGCAGAAGGTTCATGCTGAAATGTTCTATCTGGGAGGTAAGCCTATGTTGGTGAGGTGGAGGGGTGGGGAACTGATGTGACATGGGCGGAGGAGGCCACGGCTCTGTGGGAAGCCAGAGGGTGTGACAGGGTGCTGGGCTGTGACCCTCGGGCTCTGCTGCCATCGGGCTGGGTGACTTGGGATGGCACAACCTCTCTCTGTTTCTGAGGTTTCCTGGCTTCTAAGATTAGGCCCAGCCTTGAAAAATGTCTATGAGGGTCAAGGAGGATAATAAGCAGGTGGAAGCACCTTGAAAATGTCAGGGCGTTGAAATGTATGAAAAGTTTTCTGCAGGGACTGATATCATTACTTATCTGAGTCAGAAAATGAAGGGAAGCAACTTTTCTTTCTTTTTTTTTTTGTTCATTTTGAAAATATAGGGAGGGAGGGAGGGATACATGTCGCACCAAAACTCATGCCTGATTTCTTAGGTCTTTCTTAGGTCAGGGGAGATCTGCCGGTGGTTAGCTGTGGATTTGGTTAACTTGACTCTGAGGCTGACCGTATCTTATCCAGGGTCTGTTTATTTTCAGAAGTGAATGACTGCTGTAGACAAACCTGTTTTACTTCCTTGGGTGGCTACCCAGGGTCATGAGTCTAAACTTACTCTTTGTCTCCTGTGCTTGCTAGTCTTTACGCATGAGAGGAGCTGTAGGCTTTGTGTAGCCAGCTCTTCTCTGGAAATGCCCAGTAATGATGAGAGTGACAGTGGATGGCGTGGTGGTACACGTGCACGTTTACATTTAATCTGAACTTCACAATGATTCATACACATTACCATTCTTAACCTTGTTCAGTTGCTCAGTTGTGTCCAACACTTTGCAACCCCATGGACTGGAGCACGCCAGGCTTTCCTGTCCATCGCCAACTCCCAGAGCTTACTCAAACTCACGTCCATCGAGTTGGTGATGCCATCCAACCATCTCATCCTCTGCCACCCTCTTCTACTTTTGTCTTCAATCTTTCCCAGCATTGGGGTCTTTTCCAATTGACTCCTCATATTAGATGGCCAAAGTGCTGGAACTTCAGCATCAGTCCTTCCAGTGAATGTTCAAGGTTCATTTCCATTAGATTGTCCTTGCAGTCCAAGGGACCCTCAGGAGTCTTCTCCAGCACCATGATTTGGTGCTCAGACTTCTTTATGGTCCAACTCTCATATTGTATGTGACTACTGGAAAAACCATAGCTTTGACCATTCAGATCTTTGTTGATAAAGTGATGTCTCTACTTTTTAATATACTGTCTAGCTTTGTCATAGTTTTCCTTCCAAGGAGCAAGCATGTTTTAATTTCATGGCTGCAGTCACCATTTGCAGTGATTTTGGAGCCCAAGAAAACAAAATCTGTTACTGCTTCCTCTTTTTCACCTATTTGCCATGAAGTGGTGGGACCAGATGCCATGATCTTAGTTTTTTGGATGCTGAGTTTTAAGCCAACTTTTTCACTCTCCTCTTTCACCTTCATCAAGAGGCCCTTTAGTTCCTCTTTGCTTTCTGCCATTAGGGTGGTATCATCTGCATATCTGAGGCTATTGATATTTCTCCTGGCAATCTTGATTCCAGCTTGTGCTTTATCCAGCCTGGCATTTCTCATGATGTACTCTGCATATAAGTTAAAGCAAGGTGACAATATACAACCTTGATGTACCCTTTAACCTTTCTGAATTTTGAACCAGTCCATTGTTCCATGTCTGGTTTGAACCATTGCTTCTTGACCTGCATATGGGCACCTCAGGAGTCAGGTAAGGTGCTCTGGTATTCCCATCTCTCGAAGGATTTAAGAAATTTTAAATTTTAAAAGAATTTAAGAAAGAATTTAGCAAGAGGCAAAGTGATAGTCCTATTAGATTAGGATGCTTGTGAGGCTTACAAGTGGATGGGTGAGAGGATGCTGTGCCCTGAGAACTTAGTGGGCTACAGTTTTATTATCAAAGGGAAAGTGGGGAGGGGGAAAAGACTGTCTTTTTTGACGTCATACTTCCATTATCAGCTCCTCCTCAGGAGCTATCCCTATGTTAGGTCCACAGATTGTTCTGTGCGTGTGCATAGGGCGTGTCCTAGGGATCCTTACTTACTGGGCTCACCAGGCACGCGGTAGGCCTCATGCCGCCACTGTGTTATTGTCTGGGGGTGTGTCCTGTGCTTCTGCTGCATGGTTTTGTTGCTAAGCGAGCCTGCTTGGTTTTGTAGTTAAACAGACCTGCTCTCTTGAGTGATCATTCACTTCCAGGGGTCTCTCCCATATGTTTTCTACTTACAGTCCCGTAGTGGGATGAACCGTTTAATCACTTGCTTTTTCCCTGTGAAATTCACCAATGTGTGAACAAAGGCCATGTGTTACTTTCCAGTGTGATGTTATTTTTGTTTTTTCGTTTTGCAGAGTACATGCTTTTGATGAACACCAAATAGTATACATAAAGTTGACATTGATTCTATGTAGGTTTTAAGAACCCTGTACCAGAACTTATGAAATGATTATTTTGGCTTTTCCGAGTCTTAAATTCAAGGAATAAACCACAGTAAAACATTTAGGCAGGGTCTTTGGTCATTTGGGCCTGTGGGTGGTTTTGCACATGGATCACCTAGTCTCATGTGTTTTTTTTTTTTAAATTGTACTTTTTTATATATTTGATTTGGCTGTGCTGAGTACTAGCTGTGGCATGTGAACTCTTAGTTGTTGTAGGATCTAGTTCCCTGGTTCCCCGACCAGGGATTGAATCTGAGACCCCTGTGGACCACCCAGAAAGCCCCTTCTGGTGTGATTCTTACCTGGGGAAGCTTGTGATGTCAAGACCTGTGGGTGGTCAGTCTTGGCAGTGATCGAGGTAATGGAGAAGGCTCTCGGCTCCTTTCTGGTCTCAGGACTTAAGGTTTCAGTCAGATCTGAAATAACCATCACGCCCAAAGCTGCCCTTTTAGTCACGCCGACACCTCATTTGCTGGAAGATACCTGTCCTCTTTCATCGCTCTCCGTTCAGGAGGGGTGCCTTTAGTTTCTTAACCCAGACTCATCGTCCCTGAATGTTCTGTGCAGGTTCCAGTGAGGGAGAGCTTTCTCAGTGGGTCAAGCCTTGGGACACTAAGGGAAGCCTCTGAGATTCTGTAAGGGAGCTTATGCTGTATGGTTAGGCAGGTGGCTGCAATTCTTTGCCCACCACCTCAGCAGGAAATACAGGGGGCATAAGCGGGACACGGGATCCGCAGGCCGTGCTGTGCACCGAGGCCCCGGACATCGAGCTGCTGTGCAGCGTGTCGGTCCGCAGCTGAGGGACTGCAGCCCACAGAGCAGCTCCTCGTTATGATGACTCAGCCCTCCTGCGTGCATAATTCTTCATTCCAATTACCGCTCTCTGCGTGCCGCCAGCTTTCTTAGATCAGAGGCTGGCGGGGCTTTGAACCGACTGGGTCTTCCCCTGGGACACAAGCTCTCGGGGGCGGGATGGGGCTGGTCTGGTGCGTCCTTGGCTGGGGAAGCTGGGATCCAGGGGCTGGTGGGATTAAGAGTGGACCTTTCGCCACAGAAACTGGACCAGGTACCAGGTCAGGGGGCTGATCTCTCTCACATCCCTTGAAAAGTTTGTCTGGTGGTCCAAAACAGAGTTATCTAATACAGTCCAGTCCTAGCTCTGCCCAGGCTTTTTTTTTTTTTTAAAGCAAATCAAGGTTTAAGAAGAAAGGAAATCAGCACATATTGAACTCTTAACAGAACCAAGTGTTTTTCCTGCATGCTCTTATTTAATTTGCATGAAATGTTTATCCTAATTTTACAAGTACTGGAGTCCATACTTTTATTTGTGACACAGAAAATTTTCTTTTATTGGGCTTCACAGAGGTATATAATTTTGGTAGGGAAAAACAATGAACTAAATCAGCAAATACAATATTATAGTTTAAAAAAGGAAAACAGTAATGAATGAAGTCATAGTAATGTCTTTTTTTTTTTGCAAAAAAGGAAGAGCATCACATTAAGAAACACTTGCAAATGGGTGGACCCATGAGGTTCAGAGTGTGATTTGCATGTGGAATGATGGCATTGAGGTCACTCAAGCTTGGAGCCTATATTTAAAATTAGATCTGTTTGACATCAAAGGCCACTAGTATCCAGAAGGCCTGATAATAGTTTTTTTTTTTTTTTTCCTGATAATAGAATTTGAGGATTGTATCTTGGGTCACGATCCTTGGAATTTAGACCCTTCACAAGGGAGCAGAGACCCAAGATGACTGACACCTTAGGGTGAGTTAGGGGAAGAACTGGTGGTGTCCATCGTTTCTGGGAAGAGTTCACTGTGGGTCACAGGGTGATGGAAACTCTTTATCCTCAGAACATCAGCCTGGCGTGCCAACCCTGAACTAGGACATCTTGGCATGTTTCTCTTTTGGAGCTGTTTTCACTGTGTGTGGAGGTATGGTGAGTGGGAGGGAGGTGAGGGGATTAGGCAGAAGAATAAGGCAAAATTGAACCCTGGAATAAAAATGGAACCAAGATCTCTCTAAACCAGATCCAAGGAAAGGCTGGAAGCCTGCTTAGGCAATAGCACTCCAGGCAGGCATCCAGGGGTCAGAGGCAAGCTCCTGAAAGCTAGACTTGAAAAATTAACTTTAAACCCTGATGCACATGCTTCCAAATGACTGTGGGTCTTTTAGAGGCACAGACCAGGCTTTGTGTGTTTATGTATGGACGCGCCCGAAAGCCGAAGCATACAGGGGGCTGCAGAGCTGCGGTGTGGCTTTCTCTCTGCTTAGGCTCCGTGTCATTTCTCCACCCGTCAGTGCTGGTGACTGTGCCTCCTGTTGTCTGCCTCTCAGACCCTAGGATTTGGCAGCATAGTTATTGAGCTCCTTAGGAAGCAGATCCCTAAGTATTTCGTGCTCATTAATATGCCAGATAAGGGCGAGAAATGAGGCATGGAGCAGGGCCTTTTCTAGAGAAGCTTCTGGTGCTGTGGGGGAGATTAAATCCACAGATACAGGGCTGTGCAAGGTGACAGAGGCCTGCAGAGGGCTCTGATGAAAGGTGTCTCGGTGAACCATGTCAGGGAAGGCTTCCTGGAGGAGGAGACACTTGGTCAGAGACTCAGAGGACAGGGTAACTAGGCAGAAAAGGAGTGTTCTGGACAGTGGGAACGGTATATGAGAAATAAAGCGGAGTGCGTTCAGTGAAGTGGCAGCAGTGCAGGATGTCTGGAGTCTCGGGTCGCTGGCTCTGGCATCAGGAAGCGTCTTGTAGGCTGCCTGAAATGTCTGGACTTTACCTGAAGCAAGGGGAGCCATGAATGGCTCCTAAGTTTAATTTCCACCACTGGGATATAGGGTCCCCGGGCGTGGGGGACAGTGACTTTTTGGTTGACAGCTGTATCCTTGGGACTTCAAATGGTGCCTGGTGCATTGGGAGGACAGTGAACTTCATCACCTTTGTGTATTCAGCAGACCCATGTGCCGTGCATTGGGTGGGATGCATTAGCAAGGGGGCTCACCAGGAAATTTCTGCAGTAATTCAGGTGACTTAGGAGAGGGCAGTCGTGGTGATGAGAAGACAAAGCTGCTTTGAGAGGAGTTCCAGGAAAACCTGCAGACTCACCGCGTGTGGCAGGTGCAGGGGAAGAGCTGAGGTTGACTCCTGGGACTCCGACTCGGACATATAACAGAGGGAACCCAGTGTGGCAGGAAGGGGCGGGTGAGGGTGGAGAGTTGTTAGGGGCAGGTGGGGTTGAGGAGTCTGTGCAACAGCTGGTGGTGCTGGCCTGCGAGCCTTTAGACATCCACGTCTAGAGCCCAGGAAGGCATTCCAGGCTCGACAAGGGGATTTAAGGTTTAGGCGGGATCAGGTAGAGTGGAAACTATGTAAGCTGTCACTTCCTGGAGTGTGGAGGAGACAAGACAGCGGCCCTAGTGGAGCCCTGCGCAGTGCTGGGGCCCAGGGGCAGGGGGCGCGGTGCAGGGCCCGAGGGAGGGGGCGGACTGTGCTCCTGCTGAAAAACAAAAGCACAGAATCAGATGGAATAAAAAGTCTGCCCCCTTCCCTTTGCCGCCTTAGCCCTTCCCTGGAAGTAGCTGCAGAAGACATTTCGTCCTGTGTCCTTCCAGCTATTTTCTGTGCCTAAATAAGCCTAAATATGTGTGCCTTTTATTTTTATCCAGTGGGATTTGACTTTTATAACTTCCCCTTCAGTTCTAGGAGTCTGTGATTCATGCAGAAAAACATTTAAAGAGATCTCGTAAAAATACAGGTTGAGTCTTATAGCTGATTGATCCAGATTGAACACCCCATGGTGAAAGTACAGAATTACAAATGTTATCCAAAACAGCAACGTCCAGGTGATACAGTGGAGTCTGTGCTTCTTCACTACCTGTGAGTATACACGGTGGGGGGTGCACACCCCCCCACCCCTGCTCCCTGGTCCCTTCCTGCCTGCTGTTGGTGTTGGGGTGCACAGTTCACTGAGGTTTCCTGGCTCCACTGAACTAAAGCAGGTCCACGCAGCAAGAATTCCAGAGGCTGTGAGAACAGCTGAGGGCAGGGCCCGGGTTTGCTTGTTTCTGCTGCTGCTTCTGCTGCTAAGTCACTTCAGTCGTGTCCGACTCTGTGCGACCCCATGGACGGCAGCCCACCAGGCTCTGCCGTCCCTGTGGTTCTCTAGGCAAGAATACTGGAGTGGGTTGCCATTTCCTTCTCCAATGCATGAAAGTGAAAAGTGAAAGTGAAGTCGCTCAGTTGTGTCTGACTCTCTGCGACCCCATGGACTGCAGCCCACCAGGCTCCTCCGTCCATGGGATTTTCCAGGCAAGAGTACTGGAGTGGGGTGCCATTGCCTTCTCCTTGCTTGTTTCTAGCCACCTGTATGTCCCTTAGAAGAAAAGGGCTTTCCAGAGTCCTTCTTCTTGGCCAGGCTGTGTGACCTTGCTCAGGTGACTCCACCTCTCTGGGCCTTGGTTTTTCCATCTCTAAAATGAGAAAACTTGAACTAAGATCTCTACGGTTGCTTCTGCCACAAGTGTTTCATCATAGCTCTCCCATCTACCTGCTGGGGGTTAGACTGAGTGAAGGTAGAGCAGGAAAATGTATTGACAAAGACCACATGCTATGTCATTTGCCGTCAATAAATCATAATTAAACTGAGCTACTGTCTTACATCACCTTTTCTACCTTCTAGGGAAGTGGCATGGTAATTTGTATAGTGGGAAGGGCTGCCCCTTTAATTTAAAAAAAAGAAGAAGAAAAATATATTAAAAAAAAAAAAAAAGAAAGGAAAAGAACAGAGCAGAAAGTGTTTTGAAGTATATTGGATTTTGGTAAATGGTTTCTTCCATCAATGTCACGGGCGCCCGTGAAGGCCAGTGGTATAACAAATCTGGAGATTTAATTAGAACGGCTTTCGAGTTTTTAAAACACCACTTCAGTGGAAAAACCATTCATTTTTTCCTCCTGATACACCTCAGGATCCTTCAAATGACATTTTTTTCCTTGTTTTTCCTGAAATCTTTTATTCTGGGACCACCACTGTCAAGTTAAATTCCAGCGTCTTATGACTTTGGGTAAGATTGGTTGGATAAGAGATTTTGTTGTTGTTAGAATGCATTTTTAAAAAAAGAAATGGAAAAATACACTTTTTATGAAGAATGAAATATATACATTTTGAAAGCTCTTCCCATCAGCATTTTTAATTTAAATACCTCGCTTTTGGGGTTGATCCTAGGGAATTGTTGCTCTTAAAACTTTTAAATAAGACACTCGAATGTAGGTCATTTTGCAGTCATTTTAAGTTTCACATCCTGGTAGGAGCTTCAACTTCCCTCTGTGCTGAGAAAGATGTGAAAATTTCAGCCAGAAACTTTCTGTGGAGGGAGGTGCTTAACTGCTGCCTCTCTTGGGGTTCCTTGCTTTAACGTAACTTAACTAGTACACCCGCCAAAAGTAACTATGGATCCCTGATGTATCCCCAACACTGAGGGACTTGAGGGTGTGTGGGTTCGAGACCTGCTGCTGGACACTTTACGTGGAATTTGGCCTCAAGCAGCCTCAGCTTGTAAAGCAGTTTGGGTGGGAGGAGCCTTTGTCCTCAGAAGGCCTGGTGGATGTGTGTGGGTTTTTAAAAATTAACTGTTATTGGAGTATGGGTACTTTACAATGTTGTGTCAGTTTCTCCTGTACAGCAAAATAAATCAGCCATACATACATCCTCTCCCTTTTGGACTTTCTCCCCGTTCCGGTCGGCACAGAGCATTAAGGAGAGGCCCCTGTGTTCTACACTGGGTTCCCCTTAGTGTTCTGTCTTATACATAGCGAGTCTGAGTGAACTCCAGGAGTTGGTGATGGACCGGGAGGCCTGGCGTGCTGCGATTCATGGGGTCGCAGTCGGACACGACTGAGCGACTGAACTGAACAGTGTATATAAATTACAATCTCTCAGTTCCTCCCAGGCTTTCCCCTGGGTATCCATTCATTTGTTCTCTACATCCCTTTCTCTATTTCTGCATTGCAAATAGGATCATCAGTACCGTTTTTCTAGATTCCACCTGTGTGCATTAATGCACGGCATTTGTTTTTCTCTTTCTGACTTACTTCACCCAGTATGACAGTTTCTAGGTCCATCCACGTCTCTACAAGTGACCCAAGTGAAAGTGTGGGGTTTGTTTAGTTGAACCATGTGCATGTTAGGTTCTATCTAGGTGTGGCAAAGGGCTTTAATACTTTATAGTGTGTATACTTCTTCCTGTAACACTTATTGGCGTCTAATCTAGTGTTTCACTGGGTTGAAAGACCAGCATCTCCCTTCTTCCTAGGCCAAGCTTCTGTCCCTGAAGAATACATTGCTCTTCCCCTAAGGTCTCTTGAGGGTCGTTTCTGGGTTTATTTGCTGTCATTCTGCACGTATATAGCCCATGTAGAGCATCTTCCAGAAACCTCTCTTACTTTTTCCATCTAAGTCCTGTTTCTGGATGGAAGATGAACCATGAATGTCCTCAAGGCTCAAAATCCCGCCATAGCTGTGCCTCTAGCCAGCTTCCTCGCTGTGAACTGAAGAGTTTGGGTGAGAGGTGATGATACTGTCTGACTGAAGGACTCTCCTGAATGCCTGCTGTGTGCTCAGTCCTAAACCAGACCCCGTGGGAGCTGCGACAGGGCCGAAGGTGCTGAGCAGGTCGCCTTGCGCATTCTAGGTATGTGTAGCAAACAGTAGGCCAGGGCTGCATACCGTCTCTTTTTTGCACATTAAGTTCTCACTTTACCTCCTGTCCTTCTCTTGGCACCTGTTAGTAATGGCTCTTCCCGGGGACTTCCCTGATGATCAGTGGTTAAGACTTCACCTTCTAATGCAGGGGGTGTGGGTTTGATCCCTGTTTTGGGAGCTAAGGATCCCATATGCCTCATGGCCAAAAAACCAAACATGAATCAGAAACAATATTGTAACAAATTTAATGAAGACTTTAAAAAATGGTCCACATTAAAAAAAAAAATTTTAAAAAGGGTTCTTTCTGTTTGTACTGTCTAAGGAGAACTTCAGGGATTTTCTGGGTCTGGTGCTAATGTTACAGAATTTTTTCATTCTTATTCTTGCGTTCAGCGTGCTTGCATACTAGGTTGCCTCAGTCGTGTCTGACTCTTTGCAACCCCGTGGATTGTAGCCCACCAGGCCTCTCTGTCCGTGGGATTCTCCAGGCAAGAATACTGGAGTGGGTTGCCATGCCCTCCTCCAGGGGCCTCACCATCATGTATCTGGATAAATACTGAGGTAACTACTCATGTAGAATTCTTATCCCCCGGTGGGTCAACTGCTGCAACACCCCTTTCTGGGGCTGGTGTCCACCAGGCAGTGGAGAAGCCTGGGGTTCTGAGTCCGTGAAGTACTCACACAGTCACAGATGGTTCTTGTCTCAAAAACTGATGCTTCCTTCTGAATCCCACCTATGGGCCCCCCTCCTGCCTGCCAGAGTCAGGGAGAATGCCTATTGTACTCTACACGACAGCTCTTCGGATATTTTTAAGACAGAAAACAGCCTTCCCAGGGCCCTTCCAAGCTATAAACTTGTCCAGTCCCCTCCACTATTATTCATTTAACAGACCTTTACCACTCACTCCTTCCTGTGGGTATGCACTAGTTTGCCAGTGATCTTTATGTGTTAGTCAGTTCTTAAATGTGAAGTGCTCCAGGCTAGATCTTGTTACCTTGATGAATTGGAACAAGAAAGATAAAACTGAAAAAAAAAAATTTATAACTGAAGGATAATTAATTGCTTTACAATATTGTTGATTTCTGCCATACATCAACATGAATCAGCCATAGGTACACATTTGTCTGCTCTCTTGAACCTTCTCCCACCTCCCACCCCATCCCACCCCTCTAGGTTTTCGCAGAGCACTAGGTTGAGCTCCCTGAGCCATAGAGCAAATTTCCACTGGCCATCTGTTTTGCATATGGTGGTGTTTATGTTTCCATGGTACTGTCTCCATGAAAGAGTAGGCATGGGCACCTTCTCCTTCCCCCTGTGTGTCCACAAGCCTGTTCTCTCTTTCTGCATCTCCACTGCTGCCCTAGAAAATAGGTTCATCAGTCCCATCTTTCTAGATTCCATACATATGTGTTAATATATGATATTTGTTTATATATGATAGAGAAACATGATTTCTCTTTCTGAGTTACTTCACTGTGTATAATAGGCTCTAGGTTCATCTGCCTGATTAGAATTGACTCAACTGTGTTCCTTTTTATGGGTGAATAATATTGCATTTATGTACCACAGCTTCTTTAAAATCATTCATCTGCTGATGGACATCTAGGCTGCTTCCATGTGCTAGCTACTGTACATAGTGCTGCAGCGAACACTGGGGTACGTGTGTCTTTTTCAGTTATGGTTTTCTCCGGGGATATGCCCAGTAGTGGGACTGCTGGGTCACATGGTGGTTTCATTCCCTAGTTTTGTAAGGAATTGTCATACTGTCCTCCGGGCTTCCCTGGTGGCTCAGATGGTAGAGAATCCACCTGCAGTGTGGGAGATCTGGGTCCATCCCTGCGTTGAGAAGATCCCCTGGAGAAGGGCATGGCAACTCACTCCAGCATTCTTGCCTGGAGAATCCCATGGACAGAAGAGCTTGGCATGCTGCAGTCCTTGGGGCTGTAGACTATAGACACAAAGAATCAGACATGACTGAGCAACTAAGCACAGCATATACTGTCCTCCGAAGTGGCTGTATCAATTTACATTTCCACCAACAGTGCAAGAGAGTTCCCTTTTGTCCATACCCTCTCCAGCATGTGTTGTTTGTAGATTTTTTGATGATGGCCATTCTCACTGGTGTATGAGCTACGTTGAGCATCTTTTCATGTCTTTATTAACCATCTGTATGCCTCTGTATGGAGAAATGTCTGTCTAGGTCTTCTGCACACTTTTTGATTGGGTTGTTTGTTTTTCTGGTATTGAATTTCATGAGCTGCTTGTGTATTTTGGAGATTAATCCTTTGTCAGTTGTTTCATTTGCTATTCTTTTTTCCTATTCTAAGGATTGTCTTTTCACCTTGTTTATAGTTTCCTTTGCTGTGCAAAAGCTTTTAAGTTTAATTAGGTCCCACCTGTTTATTTTCTTTATATAATATATATATATTATTGAAGTATAGTTGACTTAAAATATTTCAGGTGCACAGCAAGGAGATTCAGTTATACTTATACACATATTTCTGAGATTGTTTTCCATTATGTTATTATAAGATATTGACTATAGTTCTCTGCTGTACAGTAAATAAACCTTTGTTGCTTATTACATATCTATTTTTTTTAATTAGAAATGTAGCATTCTATACATACTAAGTTAAACAAGTAGAATCAAAATGTCATAAATTTTTTAGTTAAGAAAAAATTCACAAGTTTTCTAAAATATATATATTATACACACTATATATATGGATACAAAAGCTTTTCTATAGTGCTTGATAAAGGCTTGAGGAAGAACTTTAAAAAAAGAGATGGAGAAATTAGAAAACATAAACTAAATGAAATGGGAACACTGAATATGAAATAGAAAAACTGAAATAACTGGATAAAAGTAAAAAATCATCAGACAGTTCAGTTGTTTTTAAATATGGTTGCTCACTAGAAACATCTGGAGCTTTGGAGGAAAAAAGCAATACCTGGCCATTTGTATTTTTCAAAATTTCCAAGATAATTCTGATATGTATCTGAAAATTCTGATATGCATTTGAAAAGTGATTACAGATTTTTCTATTAAATGGTAATTTTGGTAATATAGAATTCTGTTGTTTTTCTGTTGACCAATCATGATACAATGCTATTAAGTGAGTAATTGCTACATAATCACAATAGCAGAAGATGTTTATCTGTTTTCACAATCATTAGCCAGAGAAAAAATAAAAGATTATTACAATTGCAAGCCATAAAGGAAACATGATTAACTTAAAAATATAAAATAATTACATACAGTTTGGAGAGTCAAGCAGAGTGATGTGGAAGTGCATACCTGCACATGTTTTCATCTACCCAGCCAGTCTGTGTCTTTTGGTTGGTGCATTTAATCCATTTACATTTAAGGTAATTATTGATATATATGATCCTATTATCTTTTCTTAGTTGGATTCATTTTCTTTAGATAAGTCTTTTCCTTCTCTTGTGCTTCCTGCCTAGAGAAGTTCCTTTAGCATTTGTTGTAAAGCTGGTTTGGTGATGCTAATGCTCTTAACTGTTTGTCTGGAAAGCTTTTAATTTCTTCATCAAATCCAAATGAGAGTCTGGCTGGATGAAGTATTCTTGGTTGTAGGTTCTTCCCTTTCATCACTTTAAATATATTGTGCAGTTCCCTTCTGGCTTGTAGAGTTTCTGTTGGAGTTCCCTTGTATGTTATTTGTTGTTTTTCCCTTGTTGCTCTTAATATTTTATCTTGGTCTTTAATTTTTGTCAGTTTGATTACTGTGCCTCTTGGTGTGTTCCTCCTTGGGTTTCTCCTACCTCTCTCTGTGCTTCCTGGACGTGGTTGGCTATTTCCTTTCCCATGTTAGGGAATTTTTCAGGTGTCTCTCTCTCTTTAGTCGCTAACTCATGTCTGACTCTTGCAACCCCGTGGACTGTAGCTCGCCAGACTCCTCTGTCCATGGGATTCTCCAGGCAAGAATACTGAAGTGGGTTGACATTTCCTTCTCCAGGGGACCTGCAGAAGGAAATTTTACCCAGGAATCAAACCTGGGTCTCCTGCATTGCAGGCAAATTCTTTACCATCTGAGCTATGAGGGAAGCCCAATCAACTGTACTCCAACTGTCCTCAGCTATTATCTCTTCCAATATTTTCTCAGGTCCTTCCTCTTTTCTCCTTCTGGGACCCCTATATTGCAAATGTTGGTGTGTTTTAATGCTGTCTCAAAGGTCCCTTAGGCTGTCTTCACTTTTTTCTCTTTTGTATAGTCTGTTCTGTGGCAATGATTTCCACCATTCTGTCCTCCACATCACTTATCCATTCTTCTGCCTCAGTTATTCTAATACTGAGTCCTTCTAGTGTGTTGTGCATCTGTGCTTGTTCTTTAGTTCTTCTAGGTCTCTGGTAAACATTTCTTGCATGTTCTCATTGTTTTTCCAAGATCTTGGATCATCTTCGTTATCATTATTCTGAATTCTTTTTCAGGAAGGTTTCCTATCTCCACTTCATGTAGTCATTTATCTGGGGTCTTATATTGTCCCTTTGTCTTAGACATAACTTTCTACTTTTCATCCTGATTATCTCTCTATAATGTGGCTTTTGTTCTAGCCACTGTGGGATTGTGGTTCTTCTTGCTTCTTCTGTCTGCCCTCTGCTGGACGAGGCTAAGAGGCTTCTGTAAGCTTCTTGATCGGGGGGAACAGGGTGGGAAAAGCTAGGTCTTGCACTGGTGGGCAGGGCTTTGCTCAGTTTGGTCGCTCAGTCGTGTCCGACTCTTTGCGACCCCCTAAATCTCAGCATGCCAGGCCTCCCTGTCCATCACCAACTCCCGGAGTTCAGTCAGACTCACGTTCATCGAGTCTCTTTATTTTGGGGGGGCTCCAAAATCACTGCAGATGGTGACGGCAGCCATGAAATTAAAAGACGCTTACTCCTTGGAAGAAAAGTTATGACCAACCATATTCAAAAGCAGAGATATTACTTTGCCAACAAAGGTCCGTCTAGTCAAGGCTATGGTTTTTCCAGTGGTCATGTATGGCTGTGAGAGTTGGACTGTGAAGAAAGCTGAGTGCCAAAGAATTGATGCTTTTGAACTGTGGTGTTAGAGAAGACCCTTGAGAGTCCCTTGGACTGCAAGGAGATCCAATCAGTCCATCCTAAAGGAGACCAGTCCTGGGTGTTCATTGGAAGGACTGATGCTAAAGCTGAAACTCCAGTACTTTGGCAACCTCATGCGAAGAGTTGACTCATTGGAAAAGACTCTGATGCTGGGAGGGATTGGGGGCAGGAGGAGAGGGGGAGGACAGAGGATGAGATGGCTGGATGGCATCACCAACTGGATGGACATGAGTTTGAGTGAACTCCGGGAGTTGATGATGGCCAGGGAGTTCTGGCGTGCTGCAGTTCATGGGGTCGCAAAGAGTTGGACATGACTGAGAGACTGAACTGAACTGAACCCAGCCCTGGGGTCCTTGGTAGAGTTAATGACGACCTCCAATGATGGTCCTCAAGGGGGAACTTCTAGAACTATTGTTGCCAGTGCTCCCGACCCTGTGATGAGGCTCTGCTGACCCACACTTCCACAGGAGACCCTCCAAGTGTAGCAAGTAGTTTTGGTTTAGTCTCCTGTGGGATCACTGCTCCTTTCCTCTGGGTCTTGGCGCACACAAGATTTTGTTGATGCCCTCCAAGACTGAAGTCTGTTTCCCCCAGTCCTTTGGAAGTCGTATAATCAAACACCAATGGCCTTCAAGGTCAGATTCCCTGGAGATTCTCAGTCCCTTTATCAGATCCCCCGGCTGGGAAGGTGACATGGGTTTCAGAACCTTCACCACAACGAGAGCACTTCTTTGGTATTGTTGTTCTTGATGCTGGGAAAGATTGAGGGCGGGAGGAGAAGGGGACGACAGAGGATGAGATGGCTGGATGGCATCACCGACTCAATGGACATGAGTTTGGGTGAACTCCGGGAGTTGGTGATGGACAGGGAGGCCTGGTGTGCTGCAGATCCATGGGTCGCAAAGAGTGGGACACGACTGAGCGACTGAACTGATTCTTGTTCTCCAGTTTGTGGGTCACCCAGCGGATGTAGGACTTGATTTTATTGTGACTGCACCTGTCCTACCATTTTGCTGTGGCATCCTCTTTGTCTTTGGGGTTTCTTTTTTGGTGGGTTACAGTGTCCTCCTGTCAATAGTTATTCAATAGCTAGTTGCAATTTTCATCCCTTGCAAGAGGAGATGAGTGCACGTATTCCTGCTCCACCATCTTGAACCAGAAGCCAAGATAAAAATAGGAATATTAAATGCTTCATTTAGGTTAAAGCAATTCAGTAATGCAAGTACCAGATTCCCCTTGGCTGGGCTGAAGTCTTTGTGAAGAAGTGATGGGGTCTTAGTTTAGCTCCTAGTGATGTGAGTTGGTGATTTTTGAAGAGTTTCTGTGATTCATTTTTTTTTTTCTTCTATTTTGGAAAAGAGACATTTTCCTGTCATATGTCTTCTGGTGCTTGTCTTCACCGTGATTCCTTACAACTAAAATGATTCTGTTGTTTCACACTGTAAATCAGTACACTTGGATCTGCAGATCAAGGTGAAGCCATGTACCTTGCTGCTGATTGCCTTAGACTCTGGTTTCCCTTCAAGCTCTTGGTGCAGCTCTAGCTGTTGTGTTGTCTTATGTTGGACTAGTCCTTTGGGGCTGGGAGGCTAGTAGGTAGCCTCCTGTGATGGGGCCTTTGGACATCTGGCTCTGACGCCACAAAGCATGGCAGACGTGTGAAACCAAAACAGGTACTTCTGCAGCTGTTCCATCTTGCCCTTTGAACTCAGTAGAAAACGTCCTCTGCCCATCCTTTCATTTTAGGGACCAAGCGCAAACCCCACACAGTGCAAAACTCCAAATTCCCAATCAGAACCCCTTCATCCTGTCAGAGACTTGGATGAAGACATTGCTGCTTTGGTTGGGAAATGAATGTCACAGAGTTTGGCTTGTTCACTAGTATCTGGTCTTCCTCCTCCTCTGATCACCTGGTGGAATTGTATACCCTCACCCAGTGTGACCGTAGTGTTTGGTTTACACAGGAAAACATGAATGGAAGTAGTTTGTGATTGTTCAGGTGGCACACATCACCCAGCTCTTTTTATCTCCTCTGCCATGGTAACCAGCACCAGTGCAGACAGGAGCTGCTCCATCAATTCCAGAATAAGGCTGACACAGAGGACCAGCCAACCCACGATGAACACAGAGCAGACGCAAGAACCCGATCTTTGCTGGCTGCCAGTGAGACACTGGGAGAAGGCAATGGCATCCCACTCCAGTACTCTTGCCTGGAAACTTCCATGGACGGAGGAGCCTGGAAGGCTGCAGTCCATGGGGTTGCTGAGTCAGATACGACTGAGCGACTTCACTTTCACTTTTCACTTTCATGCATTGGAGAAGTGGAGAAGGCAATGGCACCCCACTCCAGTACTCTTGCCTGGAAAATCCCATGGATGGAGGAGCCTGGTAGGCTGCAGTCCATGGGGTCGCTAAGAGTCAGACACGACTGAGCGACTTCACTTTGACTTTTCACTTTCATGCATTGGGGGAGAAAATGGCAACCCACTCCAGTGTTCTTGCCTGGAGAATCCCAGGGACGGGGGGGCCCGGTGGGCTGCCATCTATGGGGTCATACAGAGTCGGACACGACTGAAGCGACTTAGCAGCAGCAGCATTGGAGAAGGAAATGGCAACCCACTCCAGTGTTCTTGCCTGGAGAATCCCAGGGATGGCGGAGCCCAACGGGCTGCCATCTGTGGGGTCGCACAGAGTCGGACATGACTGAAGCAACTTAGCAGCAGCAGCAGTGAGACACTGAGTGGTTTTTTGATCACAGCAGAACCTAGTTTATCCTGATGAATGTGTTAGATTAGCTGATTTCTAGGTTAGCTGCCCCAGAGGTAGTTGGCAAACTACTTGGTGGAATCAGAGCAAACTGCTTCCTGTTGATCCTGGAAGTAAAGCAGATTTCCCACAGAAATGGACTATCAAAGACTCTCTCAGAGAGGCTCTCACTGCAAAGAAGGAATGGTAGGTGGACTTCTCTTTCTTCCTTCCTCCTCACTGCCACTGCCTTGCTCGTTACCCCCTTTCACAGGTATGGTAGGGCAGAGTGGGCTGGCTTCAGATCTAGGAGGCTGGCTGACTGGTGTCTTGGCTCTGTGTCAGTGGGTCAGTATATCTCATCGCTTCTCTGGTGGCTCAGACAGTAAAGAATCTGCCTGCAATGTGGGAGACCTTGGCTCAATCCTTGGGTTGGGAAGATCCCCTGGAGGGAGGGCATGGCCAACTCACTCCAGTATTCTTGCCTGGAGAATCCCCATGGACAGAGGAGCCTGGTGGGCTGCAATCCGTGGGATTGCAAAATCGGACAGGACTGAGTGACTCAGCACATATATCTGACTTCATACCTGAAATGATAGTGAGTTGTTTACCCTCTGCACGTGGGTAAATTTAACCTTTCCCACAAAGAGGTCTGGCTTTTGTCAAGGCTGAACAGTGATTCAGGGTGGGAGGTGGATATTCCAGAAAGACCAGTATGATTTTGGGTGGGAGCTGGCCACATCTTAGGATGGGGTGTGGCCATGCCAGAAAGCTCAAGAATGGTTTAAGCTGGGGACTTTGAGTCATGCCCGGAGGGGTTGGAAATCAGCGATACAGGCAGCTGTCTGCTGAAGACACCCTCTTTTCCTTTACTCTCATACAACCACCCCCACGGCCCTTTTGACCCCAGATGTGTGGGCTTTTCCCCCACACTGACAAATTCTCAGGTACCAACTGGGTGTCCAGCAGTGAAGTCTGACACTGTCTACCTGGAGTTAGTATCAGATCCCACAGGTTAAGGGCGTGGTTCCACACGGCTGCCCCCTGACTTCAGACACCAACCTCAGGTGCCAAGTTGCAAACTACTTCTGACTCCCCACCTTGGGTTTGATAGTTTGCTAGAAAAGCTCATAGAACTCGGGGAAATGCAGGTCCTGGTTTATTACAGAGAATATAATAAAGGCTATAGATGAACAGCCTGATGAAGAGACACAGAGTGAGATCCAGGAGGGTCTTAAACACAGATGTTTCTGTCCTTGTAGAGTTGCAGTATGTCAGTCTCCCGGCGCATAGATGTGTCTGGAAGCTCTTTGAACCCTGTGTCTTGGGGCTTTTTATCAAGGGTTTATCATGTAGGCAAAACTCAATTTCTTTTCTCCCTGGAGAATGGGTGATGGGGCCAAATGTTCCAAGGTCCCAGTTATGTCTTGGTCTTTCTATTCACTGGCCCCCCATCCGGGAGCCCACAGAGAGTTATGTCATTAGAACAAAAGGTGGTCTTATCACTCAGGAGATTCTAAGGGACTCAGGAGCTCTGTGTCAGGAAGCAGGGCCAAAGACCAGATATTAAGAACTGGTGGCAGAAACCAGTATATATTTTATTGTTGCCCAGCAGTCAGTCATGCCGCCATAATGAGCACCAGTGAGAACTCTGCCCATCCGGGCTTGGGCGGCCCTCCCTGGTTGACAGGGTTCTGTGTCACACGTTGGTCCCAGGAAGGTAACTCGCTGCTCCTCCGACTCTGCCCCACATGTCTCTTCCTTGGCCAATTTTGTCTGTATCCTTCCCTGGTTTTATCTGTATCCAAACCATATCAGTGAGCACAGCAGCCTTCAGTGATTCCTTCTACTGAGTTATTGATCTTGAGGATCTCTGAACTTGCGGTTCATTCTGGAAGTGAGGGGCATCAGGTGTACTGTGTGCCCTCCAGCTGGACAGTTCAGCTCAGTTGCTCAGTCGTGTCTGACTCTTTGCGACCCATGGACTGCAGCACACCAGGCTTCCCTGTCCATCACCAACTCCCGGAGTTTGCTCAAACTCATGTCCTTCAAGTCAGTGATGCCATCTACCCATTGCATCCTCTGTCATCCCCGTTCCTCCTGCCTTCCATCTTGCCCAGCATCAGAGTCTTTTCCAATGAGTCGGTTCTTTGCATCAGGTGGCCAAAGTATTGGAATTTCAGCTTTAGCATCAGTCCTTCCAATGAACATTCAGGACTGATTTCCTTTAGGATGGACTGGTTTGATCTCCTTGCAGTCCAAGGGACTCTCGAGTCTTCTCCAACACCACAGTTCAAAGGCATCAATTCGTTGGTGCTTTATAGTCCAACTCTCATCTCCATACATGACCACTGGAAAAACTATAGCTTTGACTAGACGGACCTTTGTCCTCAAAGTAATGTCTCTGCTTTTTACTATACTGTCTAGGTTGGTCATAGCTTTTCTTCCAAGGAGCAAGTGTCATTTAATTTCATGGCTGAAATCACCATCTGCAGTGATTTTGGAGCCAAAAAATAAATAAATAAATAAATAAATAAAGTCTGTTTCTGTTTCCCTTTGTTTCCCCGTCTATTTGCCATGACATGATGGGACCAGATGCCATGATCTTTGTTTTTTGAATATTGAGTTTTAAGCCAGCATTCCCACTCTCCTCTTTCACTTACATCAAGAGACTCTTTAGTTCCTCTTCACTTTCTGCCATAAGGGTGGTGTCATCTGCATATCTGAGGTTATTGATATTTCTCCCAGTAATCTTGATTCCGGCTTGTGCTTCCTCTACCCCAGCATTTCGCATTATGTACTCTGCATATAAGTTAAATAAGGAGGGTGACAATATACAGACTTGACGTACTCCTTTCCCAATTTTGAATCAGTCCATTGTTCTATGTCTGGTTCTAACTGTTGCTTCTTGACCTGCGTACAGATTCCTCAGGAGGCAGGTAAAATGGTCTGGTACTCCCATCTCTTGAAGAATTTTCCACAGTTTGTTGTGATCTACACAGTCAAAGGCTTTGGCATAATCAATAATGTAGAAATAGATGTTTTTCTGGAACTCTCTTGCTTTTTTGATGATCCAGTGAATGTTGGCAGTTTGATCTCTGGTTCCTCTGCTTTTTCTAAATCCAACTTGAACATCTGGAAGTTCACGGTTCACATACTGTTGAAGCTTGGCTTGGAAAATTTTAAGCATTACTTTGCTAGCATGTGAGATGAGTGCAGTTGTGCGGTAGTCTGAACATTTTTTGGCATTGCCTTTTTTTGGGATTAGAATGAAAACCGACCTTTTTCAGTCCTGTGGCCACTGCTGAGTTTTCCTAATTTGCTGGCATATTGAGTGCAGCACTTTCACAGCATCATCTTTCAGGATTTGAAATAGCTCAACTGGAATTCCATCACCCCCACTAGCTTTGTTCATAGTGATGCTTCCTAAAGCCCACTTGACTTTGCATTCCAGAATGTCTGGCTCTAGGTGAGTGATCACACCACCATGGATATTTGGATCATGAAGATCTTTTTTGTATAGTTCCTCTGTGTATTCTTGCTACATCTTCTTAATATCTTCTGCTTCTGTTAGGTCCATACCATTTCTGTCCTTTATTGTGCCCATCTTGCATGAAATGTTCCCTTGATATGTCTAGTTTTCTTGAAGAGATCTTTGGTTTTTCCCATTCCGTTGTTTTCCTCTATTTCTTTGCATTGGTCACCAACAGCTGGACAATTGGCCCGAATTCTTGTCACTATCCCCTTTGCATCATGACTGTTCAGTAGTTCATCAGGTCCTGTTTCTACTGGTGTGCTGAATGAAAAGAATCGGTTTCCATTCCTTTAAAGGCTGGTTGCTGTTTTGATTGCAAAACGCAGGAAGGACTGAGAGTTTTTTGTGGGCTTGGAGGATTTCCATCCTGCGGTGGGTGTGGCAGTAGAGCACTGACCACTCCTGCCCTCCTTTTGACCATTAATTCACTAACTAACTGGGCTGTGTTGGGCCTGGGCTGAGGCACGTAGGTACTTCATGGCGTCACGCGGGCTCTTTAGGTGCAGTGCGCCAGCACACTTGTGGCAGGCAGGCTTAGCTGCTCCGCGGCATGTGGGATCTTAGTTTCCTGGCCTGGGATCGAACTCACTTCCCCTGCATTGCAAGGCAGTTTCTTACCCCCTGGACCACCTGGGAGACCCCTGCTCCAGTCCTGACTTGCAACTGCAGCCTCATATGGGAAACAGTTTACCTCCATATTGTCTAACAAACCCAATGACCTGGTAATTCTTGTCAGTTAAAATTAGTTCTGGTGCACTGATGCATCACTTCTGTTTTCTCCTCTTTTCGCCCACTTAGCCCTGTGTTTGGGAGGAGTTTCTACCTTTTAGTTTTAAGAAGAAGATAAAATGTTTTGCTTTCCTTGGGCATCTTGCAGATAGTAAGTAATCACCCATTTCCCCCAAATTTTAATTAGTGCAAGCAGCATAAAGTCAGTTTAAACCTTAAGTCTAGAACCAAATGTGAAATCTTGGGGTGTCTTCACAATTGTAGTGAATTTTACAGAATGACCTAAATTTCACACATAGCACATATTGGGAGTATAAAATTTTACATCCAATTATCTAAGTTGGTGCCATTTTCTTTGTAGTTCAACTGATGCATTTTTTAGCCTTTTCCCCTAGAACAGTTTTAACTGCAAAAACCCTGGAACTTTCTGAATGACCCTTCTCATCAGAAAAGAATTGACTCCCATCAGCTATGATATATGTTTGCTTTATTAAATTGATTCTTATTTATTGTATCTGTATAATATATTTCTACTGGAGAAGGAAATGGCAACCCACTCCAGTGTTTTTGCCTGGGAAATCCCATGGACAGAGAAGCCTGGGGGGCTACAGTCCCTGGGGTTGCAAAGAGTTGGGCAGAACTTAGCAGCAGAAACAACAACAACATTTCTATAGCCTTGTTTGTGTGTGTAGTTTCGGGAGCTGTGATGAGAGTGGGTCAAGGCGCTGCTGGGCTGGGAACCGTGGATGTGAGAGGGAGCTGTGTCAGGTCTGGTTGTTCTGGAATCACCTGCTGCTTAGCCCTGGGGCTGCTGGGTTGCATCTTCTCAGGGAAGAGTGAAGACTCTGCATAGATGGCACCCGCGGATCCTCACTAAATCCAGGGCCCTTGTTGCTTGATCGTATCTATAGAGTGGCTTGCCGGGCAGTGTGGTTTCAGGAGTGCTGGGACCACTGTTCTTAAGGAACTTCCATCACTCACCTGTGTCTTTGCCATTGCCTGTCTGTGACTTGGTTGCATTTAAATCATGACATGAAGAAAGCCAGTTCTAAAAATGCCAGGCAAAGCTGGAAATCATAGTTTGATGTTCATGGATCCTTTTGGGGAAAGCTGAGGAAAGAGTATTTTATCTGCTAGGGCTCAAACTAAGGGATTTTTTTTTTTCCTGGCCCTGACTGAGCCCCATTTCTATCATGACTGAGTCACCTTCACGCACTATGTGAAGTTGGGAGAAGATCCTGGCTACAACCCTGTGGATCCATCTACAAACTGAATACTCTTATAGCTGGCACTGTCTGTTAGAAGAACAATCAGAGGACAGGGAGAGGGATTTTGAGGACAGGTTTTCCAAAGGCCCGTAGACCTGAATATTTACTGTACTTTGGTCTGCTCAAAATACTACTGAGAGTTCCTCAAATTAGCTAAACATTTTTACAGTATTATTATAAATTAAGTTATTTGGGAAAGGTAACCAGGAATTTATTCAGTTCAGTTCAGTCAGTCGTGTCCGACTCTTTGCAACCCCATGAATGCCAGGGCTCCCTGTCCATCACCAATTCCCAGAGTTCAGTCAAACTCATGTCCATCGAGTCCGTGATGCCATCCAGCCATCTCATCCTCTGTCATCCCCTTCTCCTCCTGCCCCCAATCCCTCCCAGCATCAGAGTCTTTTCCAATGAGTCAACTCTTTGCATGAGGTGGCCAAAGTACTGGAGTTAATGCCAGGGCTCCCTGTCCATCACCAATTCCCAGAGTTCAGTCAAACTCATGTCCATCGAGTCCGTGATGCCATCCAGCCATCTCATCCTCTGTCATCCCCTTCTCCTCCTGCCCCCAATCCCTCCCAGCATCAGAGTCTTTTCCAATGAGTCAACTCTTTGCATGAGGTGGCCAAAGTACTGGAGTTTCAGCTTTAGGAGCAGTCCTTCCAAAGAACACCCAGGACTGATCTCCTTTAGAATGAACTGGTTGGATCTTGCAGTCCAAGGGACTCTCAAGAGTCTTCTCCAACACAACAGTTCAAAAGCATCAATTCTTCACTGCTCAGCTTTCTTCACAGTCCAAATCTCACAGCCATACATGACTACTGGAAAAGCCATAGCTTTGACTAGACAGACCTTTGTTGGCAAAGTAATGTCTCTGCTTTTGAATATACTATCTAGGTTGGTCATAACTTTCCTTCCAAGGAGTAAACATCTTTTAATTTCATGGCTGCAGTCACCATCTGCAGTGATTTTGGAGTCTCCCAAAATAAAGTCTGACACTGTTTCCACTGTTTCCCCATCTATTTGCCATGAAGTGATGGGAACAGATGCCATGATCTTCGTTTTCTGAATGTTGAGCTTTAAGCCAACTTTTTGACTCTCCTCTTTTACTTTCATCAAGAAGCTTTATAGTTCCTCTTCACTTTCTGCCATAAGGGTGGTGTCATCTGCATATCTGAGGTGATTGATATTTCTCCTGGCAATCTTGATTCCAGCTTGTGTTTCTTCCAGTCCAGCGTTTCTCATGATGTACTCTGCATATAAGTTAAGTAAGCAGGGCGACAATATACAGCCTTGACGTACTCCTTTTCCTATTTGGAACCAGTCTATTGTTCCATGTCCAGTTCTAACCATTGCTTCCTGACCTGCATACAGGTTTCTCAAGAGGCAGGTCAGGTGGTCTGGTATTCCCACCTCTTTCAGAATTTTCCACAGTTTATTGTGATCCACACAGTCAAAGGCTTTGGCATAGTCAATAAAGCAGAAATAGATGTCTTTCTGGAACTCTCTTGCTTTTTCCATGATCCAGCGGATGTTGGCAATTTGATCTCTGGTTCCTCTGCCTTTTCTAAAACCAGCTTGAACATCTGGAAGTTCA